>SKCR01049433.1:0-25000 GCA_019454045.1 Zanthoxylum bungeanum
ATTTGGATTTAGTCGGGCTCTTTGTCATGAGATGTGAACTCATTGGGCCATTTAAACTGGGATGGGTTCACTCCTATGACAATTAGCCCAAAAGATTCTAAAATGATAACGGGCCGATTTGTTTGAGAGTTTTAATTTATTTAGTATGTTATATATGTTACATGCATCTCATGCACCTCATACATACATATATCATGTTAACACCATCTATGTCTCAAAAAGACATCATAGATACCGTTTGGGTTAGAGAAGGGACAAGACTCACTAAAAGAACAAGTATGAGTGAATCTGATAATGAGGTGTCCCGTATGGATCAGTTAGAGAACGGTCTCGCCAAGGTCACTGAACAGTTGCAAGCTTTGACTACTGCTATGGCTGGTATAGCTGGGTCTCGTGCCGGGGTTAATTCTGGGGATGTGAGGCAAGAGGAATCTCCGAACAGATTGGGGGATGATACCCCCGCTTTTGATGATGATATGGCAGAGTATGCAGCATGCAGAGTATCTGGGTCTCAGGCAGAGTTACAGAAACTTCGGGATCAGGTTGAGTCGGTTACCCGCAAGATGAGGGGTAAGAATGAGGATTTGCTGGATTATGACACACTGACTTTCGAGGAACAGTTGCTGGCACAGTTCAAGATGCCTGATATGGCTAAGTTTAACGGGAATGGGGATCCAAGGGTGCATCTCCGACAGTTTGTATCAGTCATGAGTTCAGTTGGCTTATCTCAGCGCCAAGTGCAGAAAATGTTCGGGATGTCGCTTGAGGAGCTCCCGTGGTGTGGTACCACAGTTTGGAGAAGAAAGTGAAGGAAGATTGGATGGAGTTGGCTGATGCTTTCCTGAAGCAATATGTCACTGACCTAGAGATCGATCTGTCACTCCGCGATCTAGAGAATGTTAAGCAGAAATCGGAGGAGAATTTTAAGGAATACGTGGACCGATGGAGGGGTCAGTTGTTGAAAATGCAGACTAGGCCCTCGGAGAAGGACCAGATTAAAATGATCATCAAGGGCACCAAGCCCTCCATCTATGGGAAGCTGAGGAGGATGACCTCCATGATTACTGATTTTGGCAGTTGAGGGAAACTGTCATGGATATTGAGGAAGAAGAGGCCAAGAATAGAAAATTCTATGGTCTGAAATGAGGCCCATTGGGGGAACATCGGGAGCAAAGCCCATTTCTGCTGAGATTGCCGTTATCCGGAACCGACATTTTCCAACTTGGGAAGGCCCTGTCTAAGGTGCTAGAGAAACTGAAGAGGCAAGGGCTCTTAAACCCTTGGAAGCCAAACCATTACCCAATCCCCTACCATCACATTATAACCTAAGCCTTTACTGTCACTTTCACCAACAAAAGGGCCATGACACTGACAATTGCGCCCGACTCCGCCATGAAATCCAAGACCTGATAGACTCCAAGAAAATACCTGACCCAGAAACAGAATAGCCTGACACACACAGAAACCCCTTACCTAATTACCGCGTCGTACCGCCACCAGCCTATATGATCAATTCTGGCCTCCCAGAAGACCTTGTCCTAAAATCCTTCCACCCTCAAGCCTTTTGCCTTGGAATCTGGGATAATACTAGTGAAGATGAGACAGAGCAAGGGAAAGCTTTTGGCTTGATTTCTCTAGCAGTGATGAGGAAGAAGTAAGGGGAATGACGCGTAGCAGTCGCTTTTACAATGATATGGCAGAAAAGGGTACGGAAGTTTTGATAGATGGTAGGGAAGTGGTTGAGACTGCAGAAAATACTGAGGCGGATATAGTGCTGAAGTAATTGAGGAAGACTAGAGCACAAGTGAGTATTTGGGAACTGTTATGTGCATCCCGAGAGCATAGACATGCCATGGTTGAGGCTTTGAGAAAAATTGTGGTACCGGAAGACGCCAACCCTGCAATGTTTGTTGGGTCAGTTCAGAAAGAAGCTTTGCAGATATCCTTTTATGAGGATGAACTCTTGCCGGAGGGGAGAAATCATAATAGGCCTCTATTTATCAGGGCCGAAGTGAGGGACAAGAAAACTTCATATGTGATGGTGGATGACGGTTCGTCTATCAATGTGTGCCCGTTGAAAATTATGGCAAGATTGGGTATGAAGGCAACAGACTTGGACCCCTCCAGTATGACTATTAAGGCTTATGATGACAGTAAAAGGGGAGTTGAAGGTACTTTTGTGGCTATGGTCAAGGTAGGCCCTATTGGAGATGAAGTTGAGTTTACAGTGCTGGACATCCCAGCCACTTTTGCCTTATTATTGGGAAGGCCTTGGTTTCACAAACTTGGGGGCGTGCCTTCCACTTTGCAACAGATGATCAAGTTCCCATATGAGGGAGAAGTTGTTACTATCCGGGCTGAGTTAGATAATGCAGTGGCTGTCTTGGAGATACAACCTTTCACAAGGTTTCAGGTGTCAACTACTTTTGAGGAATGGGTGGATCCTAGGGTGGCTAGGATCATGAAAAAAATGAAGTTTGAACCGGGTGAAGGTTCAAAGTTGCCAGATTTCAGAGGACAGGCCACTCGGAAATGTTTGGGGTATAGATCTAATGAAGAAAAGCCGAAGGTCAAGAAAAAGGGCCTTAAACTGATGGAATGTTTTGTGAAAGCTTCAGTATATCAAGGGGAGCCTGAACCTGTGGAAGTTAATGGGATTGTGGTACCTGGATTTGAAATCTTCCAAGATTTGTTGGGTGAGAAACCGCTGATTAAGAAGCTGTGGAAGCAGAGAATTGGGAAGAAGAATTGATGAAGTTGGAGAGCCTGACTCTGGGAGAGGATGAAAAGCCTGAGGAAGACCTGATTGCAGAGGAAGAAGTGTCTATAGATGATGAAGACATTTACCTTCCTGATTTGTTTGAATGTACTTCCGCATTATCCAATAATAAAGACATCTCTTTTGTTTACTTGCCTGAGTCATTTCCATTTACACTGCACGAATCAAGCATATTTGATATCAGTTCGGCCAAAACTACTGCATTTAACTTGGGTACACTTGAGAACCCCAAGGAAATTCTGATTGCAAGTGAAGTTACCTCTGAAAAGAGGGAGAAACTAGAAGAAGTGTTGGTCAGATACGCCAAAGTATTTTCTTGGTCCTATGAGGACATGCTTGGGGTAGACAGAAACATTGCCCAGCACACAATACCAACTTATCCGAATATGAGGCCAGTAAAACAGAAACTCCGACGGATGAGACCATAATGGGCTGAGAAAGTCAGAGAGGAAGTTAAGAAATAGATAGATGTGGGGTTCCTGGAAGTAGTAAAATATCCAGAGTGGTTGGCTAATATAGTGCCGGTACCAAAGAAAGATGGGAAGGTCAGAATGTGTGTAGACTACAGAGATCTCAACAAGGCTTGTCCGAAAGATGATTTTCCTCTGCCGCATATAGATGTTCTGGTTGATAGTACGGCTTTATCTGCTATGTATTCATTTGTAGATGGATTTTCAGGTTACAATCAGGTTCTCATGGCTGAGGAAGATAAACCAAGACTGCATTTGTTACCGAGGGGTGGGGGACTTATTGTTACAAGGTTATGCCGTTATGGACTTAAGAATGCGGGGAGCTACTTATCAGCGGATGGCCACTACACTTTTCCATGACTTGATGCACAAAGAGATTGAGGTGTATGTGGATGACATGATGGTAAAATCAGAGACAAGAGTTGGGCATATTGAAGCACTGGAAAGGTTCATTCAGAGAGTTGACAGATACAACCTGCGGCCTTAATCCCAAGAATGTGTGTGTTTGGGGTGACATCAGGGAAATTGCTTGGTCATACGGTGGGAATGGGCGGAATAGAGGTAGACTATGAGAAGATCAAGGCAATCACAGAAATGCCTGCACCAAAGACAGAAAAAGAAGTCATAGCATTCTTGGGAAAGATTCAGTACATCAGTCGGTTCATTGCCAAGTTGACATCAGTATGTGAGCCTATCTTCAAACTGTGAGAAAAGATCAGCCAGTGAGATGGAATGAACAGTGTCAGACAGCCTTCGACAAGATCAGAGAGTACTTGGTAAAGCCTCCTGTATTGAAACCTCCGAGACCGGGCAGACCTTTGATATTGTATTTGGCTATAGAATCAGAAGCACGGGGGCAATGATGGTACAACAGATGAGACAGGGGTAGAACATGCAGTCTATTATCTGAGTAAGAAGATGCTCCCGTATGAGGCTCGATATCAGGAAGTTGAGAAGATATGTCTTGCAGTGGTATGGGCTTCCAGAAAATTGCGACATTATTTCCAGTCATACAAGATCCAGATAGTGGCCAAGGAAAATCCTCTGAAATATCTTCATTCGGTGCCTTCACTAGTGGGAAAATTGGGCAGATGGTTGGTATTGCTGACAGAGTTTGACATTGAATATCTCACCTCCAAAGTGATCAAAGGACGAGCAGTAGCAGAGTTTCTGGCAATGCAACCTGTTGAGGGGGATCAATATAAGTTTGAATTTCCAGATGAAGAGATCCAAGCAATAACAGTTCAGAGATGGAAGATGTATTTTGACGGAGCAGTGAATTACAAGGGAGCCGGAATTGGAATCGTGATAGTGACCCCCGAAGGGGAGACTTTGCCTTTGGCCAAGAGGTTGACATTCAGAGTGACTAATAACATGGCCGAGTATGAAGCATGTGCTTTTGGTTTGACAGCATTGATAGCCTTGAAGGCCGGGAGTGTGGAAGTCTACGGAGATTCTATGTTGGTAGTCCAGCAGATGCGAGGAGAATGGGAATTGAAAGAAGAATGGTTGAAACCTTACCTTTTTCACCTCAGAAAGTTGGCACAGGTTATCCCCGAGTGTAAGTTTTAACACTTACCGAGAGAAGAGAATCAGATGGCAGATGCATTGGCTACACTTGCAGCAACTTGGGAAAATCCAGAAAAGTTAGTGATGAGACGTGTGATACTGACAACAGCGAGCATACCTGTTTATGAGATAGAAAGAATTCCGGAAGTTGAGGTCGACGATGGTAAACCTTGGTATTATGACATTCAGAGGTATCTGGAACATGGTGAACTCCCGGAGGGGCAGACAGAAAAGACAGAATAGCCATTCAGAAGTTAGCTTCCCAATATGCGACTTTGAAAGGGGAACTGTACAAGAGGCAAGCAAACGGTATTCAATTGAAGTGTTTGGGAAAAGAAGAAGCTCAGCATGTAATGGAAGAAATACACGCCGGGGTATGTGGTCCGCACATGAACGGGTTGAATCTGTCTCGCAAGATAGTGAGACAAGGTTTTTATTGGTCAACCATGGAAACAGACTGAGCGAAGATGGTAAAGCACTGTCATGATTGTCAAGCACATGGTAATTTGAATCACTTACCGCACACAGAGTTACACGGGCTGTCAGAGCCGTGGCCTTTCTCAGCATGGGGAATTGATATGATTGGAGAAATTCGACCGAATGCATCGAATGGGCATCACTTTATAGTAGTGGCAGTAGATTACTTCTCGAAATGAGTGGAAGCCGAATCATTCCACAATGTTACAGCAAAACAGATGGCAAAGTTTATAGCTCGGAACCTCATTTGTCGGTATGGTATGCCGCATCATGTAGTGACAGACAACGGGGTCCAGTTTCAATGAGAGACGAAGAAGCAATGTTACAGAGGTATGGGATAGGCCACCACAAGTCGTCACCGTACAGGCCGCAGGCAAATGGGGCAGTTGAGGCAGCCAACAAGACTATAAAGATAATTTTAGCCAAGATGACAGAAAATTGTAGAGATTGGGCCGAGAAATTACCGTATGCTTTGTGGGGGTACAAAACATCAATAAGAACAGCAACATGGGCCACACCTTACTCTTTGGTCTATGGAATGGAAGCAGGGTTACCAGTGGAAGTGGAAGTACAGTCTATGAGGGTTTTAGCAGAGGTAGAATTACCGGAAAAAGAATGGGCCGCACAGAGGTTTGATCAGTTAGCACTGCTAGATGAGAGGAGAACGAAGTCTTTGTATCACATGCAGTTGTATCAGAAAAGACTAGCCCGGGCATTCAACAAGAAAGTACGTCCCACCAAGATCAGAAAGGGTGATTTGGTACTTAAGCAGTCGAGGCCGTCGACGACAGATCCGAGAGGAAAATTCAGACCTAACTGGGAAGGACCTTACATAGTGCAGAAGGTAATGGGAAATGGAGCAGTGAAGCTATCAGATTTGGAGGGAAACGAGTTCACCGAGCCGATCAACGTAGACAGATTAAAGCAATACTTTGCCTGAGGGAGAGAAGACCGAGCAGTCACTATGGTGTAGGCATTGTATTTTTGCATGTGAAACCCGATGATGAGTCTCATTTGGAGGCACTACCTTTTGAGTCACGGAAGCCGCGGGAAACGGATATCGGAAGGGGAAATTCAGAATAAACAAGGTTCATTGTTTTCGTTCGTGCTGCGTTCGTGTATGCGTTCGAACGGCAAACAGATTGCGGGCGTTCGTGTCGCGTTCGAGGAAGCGTTCGAACGGTGTCGGTAATTCTGGTTTTGCTGCTAGCCTCACACCCAAGCCCAATTAACCCACCAAAGCCCATAAAACACATCCCAATTTAATTAAATTAAACATTAAATGAAATATTTAAATCATTTACCAATTAAATAAAACACAAAATATAATCATACCTAATAAAGATAAATCAAATATATTAACTTCCTAACTAAACAAATCACATACTAAATTAAAAAGATGTCATGCCTAATTAAAATCAATCAACACAAATTAAAGATATCACCTTCCTAATTTGAATTAACTTTGTCCCCCCTCAATCTTTGACTTTCCTTAAGACCAAATCCTAAATTGAATGCAGGATCCCTTCATTGTGAGACAAGGTGAAGCCCTAGCCCTTCTCTATATAAACAACCCTTCACCAACCTTCTCAACCCTAGCTAGCTCATACACATAAGATACACACAACTCACACAAATCACAATAGAAAAGAAAATAACCCCAAGCCTTCACATTAAGAGCACCATCACAACACACCAAGAGCCCTAGCCACTCAAGAAAATAACAAGAAAGAGTTTTCTTCATCCTCACCCTCCCATTGCCGAAATCATACCTTAATATAGCAGCCCCTTTAACACTAAAACAGTAGCCAAATCACGCCCAAACCACCCCATATACAGCAGCAAAATACACTTAAAACATCCCCTAAAAAACTTAAAGTAATAACATAAATAAAACTGCATTCATAATCCTTAAAAGACTCACACAAGACCACACTAAAAACCCACACAAAAAACTTGGAACAGTCCGTTGAAACGTCAAAACAGGTGACCTGAACAGCGAGCAGCAAAACAGAGGCCGAACAATAGCAAATCGGAGTCTAAAGCAGCAGCGAAAGACGGAGAACGACGACTCCAAACAGTGAGACAACGAACGAGAACAGTGAACCAGTGAACCGAAGAGTTGCGGAGCATCCACCCTTCCGACGACCGTGTGCCGTACATCCGAGAGGTGATTTAAAAGGTTAGACCTGAGGGTACTTTTCACACTCATCTTTATTTGATTTTTGTTATTTATTTTGATAGTATTTTACTTATTTGTTAAATCTCGTTTGTGTATGATGTGTGTTGTGGGTATTGGATGAATGAGAGACGTGTCAACTCTCGCGGTATATCGGATGGAAACCCGGACATAAATTTCATAGCCGATTCCGAATGGACGGTAATATGATCTGTACTCGGGACACAACTCCACGTACCGCTTGAGTAAACGGCACCCTCTTTTGTTTTGTGTTGCTTTTGTTTATTTTTCGTCACTTGAATTCTGTATGTTGTTTATTTATGCATGATTCAATCGAGCGCATGGGCTTAGTAAGTGGAATGAAAAATCCCCTATGGGGAGGGGTTAAAGCCCTTTACCATGATGTTTTGCCGCGCCGGTTGATGTGTGTTCGGTTGGATGCAAGATACGTTCAATCGGGCATACTTAGTTTGATATTATTGTCTTTATCTTTTTATGCATGGTTCAATCAAGTGCATGGGCTTAGTAAGTGGAATGAAAGATCCCTTATGGGAAGGGGTTAAAACCCTTTACCACGATGCTTTGCCGCGCCGGTTGATGTGTGTTCGGATTGGATGTAAGATGTGTTCAATCGGGCATACTTGGTTTTGATATGATTGGCTTTATTTTTGTATGTATGATGCGATCGAGCGCATGGGCTTAGTGAGTTAGTCCAAAGGTCCTCTATTTGAGAGACGAAGAGCCTAAAAGGCCACCTTTGTGACACTACTTCGCCGCGCTGGACGAAGTGTGTTTGGGTTGAATGTACGTTCAATTGGGCATACGAAGTCCTACACTTTTATTGTCTTTATTTCATGTGTTGTGATGTGACATGCATGGGCTTAGTAGCCGATTCCGAATAGACGGTAATGCGGTCTGTACTTGGGATACAATTCCACGTATCACTTGGAAAAGTGCTCACATGTATGCTTGTGCGGTTATTATGTATGCTTGTGTTTTTCATGAATATGATATGCTGAATGAAGTTGTATGTTCGTTGTTACTTTGAGGTATTTTCAGGCATGTGTTATTAGATGTGAGATATATGTGAAATGTATGTATTAGTTTTATTTTGTACCCGTGAATTTAGAAGCATGATACTCTTGGAAATAAGTGCTACTTAAGCCTGATTAAATTATTACATAAATCATGTCATTACAAGTGGCATAAGTAAGGGACCATTCCGAACCCAACGGTTTGAGGTCTTCCCTTGCGATGGGTGAGTGCAGCCTTAAATCTCATTTTCCCGGCTCACACCGGGTGGCGACTCCATTATTCTCCGGTTTAGTCCTCCGTGACTACTCCGTACTACCGACCGGGCCGAGAGCCCGGGACAGCATGCGTCACCCAGTTTCTGTGTTCCCACAGTTGGGTGTAGACAGATCCTCAGGGTGTCCTATGTGTATCAAGATAGGATCCGTCAATTCTGTGTATCAGAGCATAGGTAGTCCATATGATTAGCAATCAGATAAAACCATGGGCCCGTGGTAAAGTTTAGAAGCTAGTTCTAAACATTCTTTTGAGATTGCTAATAGAATAGTCGACTGGATAATCCCGATAGAGATTTGACGTTTACATCTATATCTCTGGGATTTATCCGGATACATGTGACGGAGGAATTATACATTTTCCATGACCTCGACCTGTATGGTTCAGCGAGATTATCCGTGATCGTCATAATCTACGGGTGGATAGATTATAGACACGAAATTAGATTTCGTGACGGATATACCTGAATCTAGAGAGTCTCAATAATGAAACATACTCGTAGAGCACTAGAGCAACATTAATAAATAATATTGATTATTTATAAAAGTCGTTTAAAGGTTAAACGCAAGATACGTGTTAAAAGGACTAAATAGTCATTTGCCTAATTATTGTGTATTTGCATTTAATACTTGATTAATTTAAATACACATTAATTAATAGTCAAAATGAGTTATTTGACTTATATCCTATATGAATATATGTTTTTAATATTTAATGTAAATTTTATACATATATTTAATATATTTGTATTTGATTAATTAATTGATTATTTAATTGTTAAATGATTAAATTAATTAAAATATAAATATCTTACATTAGGATATTTAAAGTAAATGATGTTAGTTGCTTTTGTTGACTTAAATAAATATCTAATAAAGTTGTATTAAGATATTTATGCAAGTTGATAACATAATTTTGAAATGAAATTGAAATGAAAATTCTTGATATATGTTTGTGAATTTCGGCCAAAGGCCATTTGTGCACAAGTATATATTGTTTTAATTTTTTCATTTCATAATAACCTAATACATTTTTCATAAAACTCCATTGAAAGAAACCAAGGAAACAAGTGAAGGAGAAAAGGAAAAACCAAAAGAAAAGCTTGGATTTTGTAAGTTTTTCAAACTTACTATTAGAAAGGAAATTGTTCCTTAGGATCTAGGCAACATCTTGTGATGTTCTTAAGTTATTCTTTTCTTTATTTCTTGTGTTTTGATGATGGAATTTTTTATTGAAAGTGTTGAGCATGTATTGTGAAGGAGGTTGTGACTATTGTAGTTGTAAGCTTTCTTTAAGGTTTTTGAAACCATGTTGCTAATCTAGAGTTATTGACCCACTCTTAAATGACCTAGATTTGATCTTGAGTTGTTTCATTGTGTTGAGACTTGGATTGGATGGAAGAATGATGATTGAAGTAATTGATTTAATGTATTTGGTCTAATTTGTCCAATTTGAGGAAATTGAAAAATTAGGGTTCTTGACCAATTCCAAATTTGGGGGGTTTTCATATATGTTGTGCATTTGGATGTGTATATGATGCATATAAAGTTTCATGTTCATTGGATTACATCTTGATGTGTTTTGATGCATGAAATGACAAAGTGCTCCAATTTGAACCTTAGTGAGGCTCTCGGCCTTGATATGAGAATTTGGGGATTTTGGTGCTTTTGGTGTTTTGATGTTTTGAACATCATAAGTTCATCTTAGAATGATTTAGAATCATTCAAAATTGATTAGATCAATTTCGGACTAAAATGGATAAAATACCAAATTAAGGGTAATTTGGTAAATTCACTTAAATATGATTTATTGAATTTTATTTCATAATTTGATTATTGGAATATTAAATAAATATGTTTATTTAATTAATCCAAGAAAAAGTTTTGAAATCTGAAAAATCGGATTTTCACCGCTTCCGCTGCGTTACCGGATTCACCCCTACAGTTATCTCCTATTTCGTCGGACCTTGCCAACGGTCGTTGTTTGGACTTGGCTTCCTTCTTGTTGGCCGCTATTTACCGGGGGTTGGCCGTTCTCCAAAAATAGCTTCGGTCTGCGGCATCGCCAATCGCCTCTGGACCTATTTGCCTCGTCCAGCTTTGGCTTAGGGCCTATTTTCTGGTCTTCGACTCAATTGAGTCGAATCGTTTGTATTCTTGTGCTGGTCTTCTATTCGCCCAATCTGGGCCAACTTCCCTTCTTCCACGCACTGTTTTGAGTATTTCTACACACTTACTAGAATCTCATCTTTCTTTGTTTTTTCCTTGGGCGACAGCTCTTCGTTTGTGCATGAACTTCCCGAGCCGGAGGGGGATGAATCGGTCAATCGCATATGGCGTAGGTTTTTATGCAGCCGCGATCTGATTCATGACAGTCTAACTGGGTGTAGGCATTGCATTTTTGCATGTGAAACCCGATGATGAGTCTCATTTGGAGGCACTACCTTTTGAGTCACGGAAGCCGCGGGAAACGGATATCGGAAGGGGAAATTCAGAATAAACAAGCTCACTGTCTTCGTTAGTGCTGCATTCGTACTTCGTTCGAACGTCAAACAGATTGCGGGCGTTCGTGTCGCGTTCGAGGAAGCGTTCGAACGGTGTCGGTAATTCTGGTTTTGCTGCTAGCCTCAACCCAAGCCCAATTAGCCCACCAAGCCCATAAGACACATCCTAATTAAATCAAATATTAATTAAATTAAAAGTCAATTAAATAAAATATTTAAATCATACCTAATCTAAACCAATCAAATATAATCATACCAAGTTAAAATCAATCAACCAATATATTATTCCCAAACTTAAAATATTGTATGCCTAATCAACATAAACTAAATATTCAACCTTCCCTATCTAGCCAAGATTTGTCCCCCCTCAATCTAATCCTTCCTTATCCAACACCAAATCAAATCCCTCTTTAATTAGCCAAATCCATTTCCTTGTCAAGCCTAACCCTTTGCCTATAAAAAGAACCATTCACCAACCTTCTCAACGCTAGCTAACTAACTCATACACATAAGATACACAACACACAGGAAAATTACAGGAAGAACACACCCAAAAATAGTAAGCAGAAAATACAGAGGAAACGGCAGCGAAACCACAAGGAAACAGCAGCAAAACGGACTCGAAACAGTAGCTTGAGCGGCAAAACAGCGAAGGAAAAGGGAAACCAGTGAACCAGAAAAGTTGCGGAGCTTTACCCCTTCCGATATTCGTGAAACGCGAGTCCGAGAGACGGCTTAAAAGGTTATACCTGAGGGTACTTTTCACACTCATCTTTATTTGATTTTTGTTATTTATTTTGATTGTATTTTACTTGTTTGTTAAATCTTGTTTGTGTATGATGTGTTTGTGGGTATTGGATGAATGGAAAAGTGTCGTCTCTTGTGGTATATATGATGGAAACCCAGACGTAAATTCCGTAGCCGATCCGAATGGACGGTAGGCGGTCTGTACTTGGGACACAACTCCCGTACCGCTTGAGTAAACGGCACCCTCTTTTGTTTTGTGTTGCTTTTGTTTATTTTTCGTCACTTGAATCATGTATGTTGTTATTTATGCATGATTCAATCGAGCGCATGGGCTTAGTAAGTGGAATGAAAAATCCCTTTTGGGGAGGGGTTAAAGCTCTTTACCATGATGCTTTGCCGCGCCGGTTGATGTGTGTTCGGTTGGATGCAAGATACGTTCAATCGGGCATACTTAGTTTGATATTATTGTCTTTATCTTTTTATGCATGGTTCAATCAAGCGCATGGGCTTAGTAAGTGGAATGAAAGATCCCTTATGGGGAGGGGTTAAAAACCCTTTACCACGATACTTTGCCGCAACGGTTGATGTGTGTTCGGATTGGATGAAAGATGTGTTCAATCGGGCATACTTAATTTGATATGATTGTCTTTATGTTTGTATGCATGATGCGATCGAGCGCATGGGCTTAGTAAGTGGAATGAACGATCCCCTATGGGGAAGGGTTAAAGCCCTTTACCACGATGCTTTGCCGCGCCTCGCATTGTACTATTCGCCATTTATTTATTGCGTCTCATTTCATGCATCAGGTCTGTTCCCGTTCGAACGCGTTTACGAACGCAACTCGAACGCGCATGCATTTTGCCTTATCATGCATCAAGTCTCATTTCCGTTCGAACGCGTTCACGAACGCCATACGAACGTGAGCATTCTGTTTCATTTCCGTTCGAACGCGTTAACAAACGCCATACGAACGTGAGCATTCTGTTCATTCCGTTCGAACGCGTTATCAAACGCCATACGAACGTGAACCTTCTGTTTACCGTTCGAACGCGTTACGAACGCTACACGAACGCGAACACACTGAACTGAGACATATTCATCACATGCCATGTATAATTGTTTCTTAGGTGATTTTTTTATGGAACCACACATAGTCATTCTTATCTTTGTGCATATAATAATGAAAAGCATGTTTATTCCATTAGTTGCGTCATTTGCCTTAGTCTTGATTTAACGCATTACGATTCATATACCTATGCCATAATGACTTTGGAGTATTATTTCTTATGATATATCGGATGGAAACCCAGACATAAATTCCGTAGCCGATTCCGAATGGACGGTAATGCGGTCTGTACTTGGGATACAATTCCACGTATCACTTGGAAAAGTGCTCACATGTATGCTTGTGCGGTTATTATGTATGCTTGTGTTTTTCATGAATATGATATGCTGAATGAAGTTGTATGTTCGTTGTTACTTTGAGGTATTTTCAGGCATGTGTTATTAGATGTGAGATATATGTGAAATGTATGCATAAGTGTTATTTTGTACCCGTGAATATAGAAGCATGATATTCTTAGGAATAAGTGTTACTTAAGCCTGATTAAATTATTATGTAAATCCTTTCATTACAAATGGCATAAGTAAGGGACCATTCTGAACCCAACGGTTTGAGGTCTTCCCTTGCGAGGGGTGAGTGCGGCCTTAAATCTCATTTTCCCGGTTCACACCGGGTGGCGACTCCATTATTCTCCGGTTTAGTCCCCCGTGGCTACTCCGTACTCCCGAACGGGCCGCGAGCCCGGGACAGCATGCGTCGCCCCAGATTCATGTGTTCCCACATTGGGGCCAATGGCAAGGCTGGAGTGGAGGTGTATTCTCCTAACTTCGCTGCCCGCCAATTTAGCCTCGTCCAATGATGGCCCCTCCCGTTATTTTATTCTCGTTCTCCTTCATCAGAGCGTTTCAAGGTTCTTTCGCTTTCGGACATTAAGCAGTGCCTGTCTGAGTCTCGTTCTTTGTTGTCTTCTTTCTCATGCGCCCCTCCATTGAAACTTGTAAGCACCACCTCCGTAGGGATGAGATCGTCCTCCGATTTTGCTAATCGCCCCAGCATCCTAACCGGATTGCATTGATGGCTGCTCCATTATCGATCAGCACCTTGGTGATGAGTATTCTGTTTGCCTTCGCTTTCACATACAACGGTCGTATGTGTTTTGTCATTTGATGTGGTGGTTTTGGAAACGTCACTTTCCCTGACATTCCTATCTCCATCATTTGTTCACCACTGGTATTTGCCCGAGGTGGCTTTCTCTCCTCGTTCCATCCAGAAGGTGGCAAAGTGATCAGCGCACCACGGGAGACATTATTGACGAACATTCTCCGCTTTTCCGCCCTGGTCACAACCCGTTTTACTTTGGGCGTTCCGTATAGGACGAGGTATGGGGATCGCCCCAAATCCTCTCCTAATGTCCCAACTGCAGGATTTTCGGCTTCGTATAATTCTCTGAGAAGCCGATTTTGTGATATCCCCCTCCTTCGTGCTTCGGTCCTGATATTTATCTCTTCCTCTATATTAGTCAGTTCCTCGTCCGAGACCTCTCTATATGTTATCGCGAGTGCTGTGAATTCTGTCACATCACCGTCGTAGACATCTTCGCTATTCCCAAAGATCTCATTGTTGTCCCCCTTGAACTTTTCGGACAACAAGTAATGATTAGCCACAATCGGAGGCATGCTGCCAAACTGAATCACAATGGGGGGTTCTTCGTAGTTTGTCTCATCCTGTTTTCATCGATCGAATTTGGTACGCTCTTTACAGCTTGCACCTATCGCTTCCCTGCCACCACTTTCCTTACTACTTACTTCCGGCTTCTTCCTTGTATGGGCACTATGGTCAGTGGTGACTTCACCTTGCTGGCGCATCATACAACCATAATTTCTTTGGTGTCGTCTCAATTGTGTCCTCGTCATTTCGTCCACATGATGGTAATTCTTCCATGGCCGTTGGTATGAGTATGGCCGATGGTACGAATGTCATACGTTAGGCCGATGAATTTTCGGCCTAAACGTCCTTATATTTTGGATGAAGTTTGAATGTTCTCCATAGAACCTTGGTGCAAAGATTCTTGGCTGCCATGCCACTGGCTCTTTCTTCACTGGCCTTTCACAGGTATCTTCCAATTCTTTCATCCATTCTATATTGTTTCTGCACCGTGCGCACAAATTTCGGGGATCCCTATTTTCTTGGGGTGCTTTGATTATGTCAAGTGCGCTTGGACGTTGATCATCCTGATCTTCATCTAGGACCAGTTTGAATTTTGGTAAGTTCATTTTAGTGAGATCCGAGTTGATCATATTTAACTCAATCGGCTTTGGAAAAGGGTTGTCGTCCACTGCCATTTTTTTTCGAACGTTATTCGTCCAGATTATATGGCATCATGTTCGACAACATCCTATGTGAACTCGCCGAACAATGAGCGAACCGTGTTAGGGCTAAACTCTCGCATATTTTTATATCGGCTAGTGTCTGTCAGACCCTCGAAATGGCCTACTACGACCGGGACGTGTGGCTGGTTGGTTTGCTCCAGTCCCCCTTCCTCCGTACTCGAGCCAGTTTGAATATTTCTTTTCGGAGGCATTTCCACATTTTACACCAATCCTCTCACTGTGGTCGCAAAAAACTGTTTGCATAATTTTTTGTCAAAAGAACGTGTAAGGTTCAAACCTCCTGAGACAAAGTCCCAGCAATAGGTGTTTGATTAAGTGAATAAGCCTCCAAGGGCACAAGCACACAAGTTACAGTCTAAAGATTACAAAGCTACGAAATTGAAAATAAAATGCTCATTACGAGTCTTCATTTGTCATTTATTTCTTTTGTTTCTTCCCACGCTTGAGCTTTTATAGTGAGCCTCCGTTAACTGCTTGAACGGTTTTGCTTTTCTTGGTCCATGAACTTCCACGTTTCATGCTTGCAACTGTTGGATCATGCATCTAACTGCTGAATCCTTGTAACTGTTGGATCATGCATCTAACTACTGCGTTTTGAGTGAAAACTGTCATACCGTGGGTGGTTGCGGCCTAACTGCTAGGTCGTGGGATCAACTGCAATGCATGGTAATCGCCCTGACCGCTCTTCCTTTCGTCGTCTTGATTGCAAATCGTTCTGTGGTTTGGTAACTGTTCGCCCTAATTGCTTTTCGTCCCTTATTGACTCGTTCGTCTTAGGGCGAATTTCTTCGCCAACAGAAATATTAATCTAACGTTTTTTTATTAATTAAATACATCTTATATTTGCAAAAATATAGTTGGCCAAAATATTAATCATTAATTATGAGGGACATGTCTAACAACACAAGTTGAATGTTCCTGTAAAAACTGTCGCATATTAACCTTTTATTATTATATCATATATACAAATTAATATTCTTGATAGAAGATGTTCATATTAAAATTATTTGTATTTCTAACCTTTTTTTCTCAATCGTTAATTCCAATTTATATTTCATTCCATTATTATCGGATAAGGATGTTCTCCTGACATATTTTTCTCCTTGATAATAACATATAGCAACGAGTCTATTTATGTTGTTGATCAAGTTTTTTATTTAATTTTAAATTACATTTATATATTTGAAAAATGAAAATTAAGATGAGGAGAAAATGTTGGTAGGCATTGAGTTTATATACAAAGCATTTCGATGCATTTATTTGAAAAACTAATCCATATATTACAACAATAAAATGAACATTTAGCGTCGAAAAATTTCATCGTTAAAAATCAAAATTTCGACGCTAAAGGTCTTCTGCGTCTAAATAAAATTTTGATGCGAAAACTTGGTTGAGGAAGATATTTAACGTCAAAAATCTATTTCGATGCTAAAATTATATCTTCAGCGAAGAAATATTTTGTCGCTAAAAATATATCTTTAGAATTGAAAATTTTTGACGTTAAAAATATATCTTCAATGTTTGAAAATTTTCGACGTTAAAAGTGAATACTTTTAGTGTCGAAATCGATTTTCAACGCTAAATACCTTCATCGACCAAACTTTCACGTCAAAATTTTATCTCGACAAATAAGACCTTTGGCGATGAAATATTTCGATGCTAAATGTGAAAATAGTAAAAATAAAATAAAAAAAATTTGTTATAATTAGTTTTAAAAACTAATTATAACAAAATTGACATTACAAATTAATTTCAAACTAAATTTCATTACAAAAGTAATTAAATTTTAGAAAACATAAGAACATCATTACAAATTTATTTCGACGCTAAATGTACAACCCTTGGCGTCAAAAAACTCTTTCGAAGCTGAAGGTTCTACCGTTTAGCGTCATATAACTATTTCAATGCTAAAGGTGTAACTTTTTACTGTCGAAATTAAAATTCGATGCTAAATGATTTATTAGCGTTGAAAAAAAAATCGACAGTAAAGGTTTGGACCATTTTCTTGTGGTGTATTGAGTGCATAAAATCAATATCATAAGAGAGAAATGATAAGTTAATGATAAATTTCAAAACTAAATAAAACATCAACTTTAGCAATTAGAAAGAGACAGAATTGCGTGAAGATGAACAAGAAATATAGAGACAAGAGAACATGGAAGAGGTAGGAAGATGTGAACATGATTGGACGAAGCTCGATAAGGTCGGTGAAAGCATATTCTGTCATCTCTCTATTCACTTTTGTTTTCTTTTTGTTTTCTTTTTTTTTTTCATTTGTTGAAATAATTTTCTGTCAAATAAAATGTAGTTCTTGCACGATTCATACATCAATGTGGCGATAAGATTCAAAATTTGGGACGTCGTCACTTTAATTATCCGATCTCATAATTAACGGAATCAAAATTTAATATTTAAATGAATTTATATTAAATACTGAATCAATTCTTAATATATATTGTTTGCACAATTTTATGTTAACACGCGTGTAAGGTTCAAACTTCCTGAGACACAATCCCAAAAAGGGATGATTGATTCCAAGAAAATGTCTTCAATGGGCACAAGCACACATATTACAACCTTAACAATTAAAAAGCTAAGAAATTAAAATATTTGTTCTTTCGAGTCATGTTTTTTTTTTCCTCTTGCTCTCTTGAGCCTTTTAAACTGCATGGCTTTATCAAACGCTCAATCGGTTCCGCCGTTAACCCCCCACGTCCCCTGATCACATGTAACTGTTGGATCATGCGTGCAACTGTTAAATCATGTATGCAACTGCTAGATCATGTGCGCAACTGTTTGGTAACTTGCTAGATCGTGGAGGTCACTGTCAGCTTGTGCCATAACCGTCGATCATGTGTGCAACTGGCCAACCGCTCTGGAAGTGTGTTTTTCGTTCTTCACGATCCTCGTCCTAGTCTTTGAATCGGTCTGGGTTAAGCCTTTCTGGACTGAATCACCATTCGTCCCCCAGAACAATGCCATGTCTTTTCATCCTTAGATACGTCACTCGTTTTCGTCCTTTGATTCTTTCGGCCTTTTCGTCATTGGGAGAAATTTATTTTCTATTAACATATATATATATATATATTATATATATATATATATTGACAGCTGATTTTGGTCTAGGGCAATATGAGAATATTACTCCCGAGACAATCCTCCCTCAATAGTGAATTTGTTGGTTATGGGGGACCAAAGGCAAACTTAGCAGAAGATAGATAATGCATCAATCAAGCAAGGAGTTTTAACGTGGTTCGGTGGATGTTTGTCCGACCTACGTCCACGGGCACAAACAGGACTATACTTTTATTACTTGAAACTCGTATTTCTTGTGTCTTTTACAAGTTTGATTCTGATCCTTTACACATACTCTACCCTTCTATTTATAATAGTGAAGGAATCAGATTCCTCTTAGTATCAGGTTTCCTAGTTGAAACAATTTCCTTTTCCCATAAGGATTCCTAGTCAACAACTATTTTTACCTCCTTTATCCCACTAGGACTTTGTCTTACTAGTTTTCCCATGAAAATAGGGTAACTTGTCATATCCACAAGAATAGGGTGTCACCTTCCGGAGCACGCCTTCGCCATATGCTCGGTCTCCATGAGGTCGGTCATAATGGTTATTTGATCTGAGAATGTTTCTGCTGATCTGATAATTGACCCGTCATCTTGAATTCAAGTGCTCGATTGCCGATCATTAAGTGTTCGGTATCTTTATATTGTGGTCGGTCTTTTATTGTAAAACGCTCAGGCCCTTACTGCTGGCTTTTTATGGGTCGGGTCGGAATTAATGATATCGTCCAAGAAGGGAATTTACCTTTTTACCCATGCCGTACTCCTTAAATAACATAGTGCCTGAAAACACCATCAACATATGTCCCCTAGTTCTCGGTTCCAACGAGTATGCGAGTTGGTGCCGGGAACTATATAAAAGATGGTGTGCTGATCGCCTTGCTGGTGGTCGACCCGGAGTTTGAATTTGAAATTTTCGTCGCCTCTCTTCAAGCACCCTTTCTTGAGACGCGCAACAGTCACGTCTATTTAAATGTCCATCAAATCATTTTTAGGGTTTTTCCTAATTTTGACACTTGTCGATCATCCGTCGGATTCCCGCCAAAAGGGAAAGTGAATCGACCGTGTAGAGGCGTTTTGATCTTTAACCATTCGTTTGATCTTGGAAGGTCTCTTCCGCTTTTGACATTTGGCGTTCATCCGCACTTCTTTTCTCGATCTAACGGTCATGAGTGTCCCACTCATGACTATAAGAGGACGAGGCTTTTACTGTGTAGTCTTTTTGGCAAATTTCTCTTGTGAACGTTTCAAACGCGACTCACTTGACTCAGTACTCCCAGAGTTTCTTCCAGCCGTGAGTTTTTCTTTTCTCTCTCCACTGTGACCTGCAAATTTTGGGGACGAGCAAACCGTGCTGTGCAATCTTTAATTTTTCTGAAAGAAACAAGTAAGTTCTCTGAACGACCTCTTCTCTTTTTGTGTGCTGTGAATCCTTTGTTAGTTTTTGCTGTTGCTAGGTAGTGACTTATGGCTTGTCGGATTTTGTTAGGGCCTTTTAGGATCCACCCGCTTAGCATTCTTGGAATCCCTGAGTAGTTTTAGAGTTTTAGCTATAGACTGACTTCCCATTCCTTTTTGTTTTCCGGACGTCTAGGATGTCTAACGACAGTTCTCCCCTTGAAAACCCTGCTGAACCCTTGGACCCTATTGCTAAAGAGTTTTCCTCTGGTTCGGGAGCACCCAGCGTAGAAGACCTTGATACTACCCCACTCCTTCTGAGATCGAACAAGATTCTTACCATCAAAGGGTTCCTCGGAAGGATCCAGAGCCCGGTGATCTTGCCTCCTCGGCTCTGGATATGAACCGTCCTTCTAAGATAACTGAAGATGACCTCGCACTACTTCGACAACGATATGATATTCCGATAGATATCGCTCTTGAAGTCCCCGGACCAATGGATCGTGCTAGTCAACCTGATGAAGGTTCGGTGGCCCTTCTTCCAGCTTTTTTTTAGTGCGGGCTCCGGTTGCCAATTCAACCCTACTTTGCCTGGATTCTGGCCGAGATGGAGATCGCCCCCTGTCAACTAAGTCTAACAGTTGGAGGATTTTGGCCGGTTGTATGTAGCTTGGCATCGGGCGGGGCTCGACGAACCTTCTTTTGAAGAGGTGAAGAGGTTGTATCGGTTGAAGGCCAACCCGAAGACTCACCACGGTTGGTACTATCTTTCAGCTTACGACAGCTCGTCAAACGTCATCCAAAGGCTCCCTGACTCCAATAAGAATTTTAAGGATCTTTGGTTCTGGGCCACTGGAGATTGGGGACGGACCCTGAGGTCGGATGAATGGGAGATCTTGGTCCCGGACATCTTTAGGGTGGGAGGTTAGGATACTAACTTTTAGCTCTTCTTCCCTTAGTTTTTTGTTGTCTGGATTCTTACCCATTTTCTTCTATTCCTTCTAGCCTGTTGGAGAGATGCTCCCAAGGTCTCCCATCAGGTCCGGCAGCGGGTATTCTGGGCTCGGCGGTACGCTGCCCATTGGAGGGAGTTGGTAAATGATGCGGCATTCTTTGAATCAGGACTTATACGGGCCGCTCCTCCCAAGGTCTCGGGTCGGATAGGTAGATGTCTGTTGATCTTCTTAGCCAGTTCCCTCGTTTATTTATCATGTTTGATATCTTCTTTATTTCTTTTTCTTTTTGTATGCTCAGATCCTGAACCTTTCTTTTGCCTTTGCTCTTTGCAGGTATGTCGAAGAGACCGAAGTACCTTGATCGGTTGTCCGGTGTTTCGAAGAAAACTAGCCCTGGCGGAGCTGGTACTTCTCGGAAACGGCCTGAAACTTCTGAGGCCGGGTAGGTGGTTGAAGAGATGGGGCGTCCGGGCTCTCAAGGTCGGTCTTCATCTTCCGGGGTGCTTCCAATGGGTGTTACCCGTCCTGATAGCCCTCCGAGGTCTTCCAGGAGAAGGAATCGTCGTTTTGGAGCTGTGGATCTTCAACTGCGGCGGGAATTTGAGAAGGGGGAGGCACCGAGCAGAGAAACTTCAGTTCTGCAGTAGGGTCCTTCTAAGAAACTGAAGGGTGCTGTGGTTCTCGGGGTTGATGACCTTGGGAAGAATATCAGGGAGGCTACCTCCCATTTGGTACCAGCCTTCAATGAGCTGGCCGGGGCTGTACCTCCTGAGAAGATTCTGAAGTTCGAGGACCTTTCACCCGAGGATGTGGTCGCCAAGTTGTGCTCCCAGTTGGCTCAGGTTATTTCTTTCTCTTCTTTTCTTCATCCGATGTGTCTTTCGGACTTAGTTTGCAACTAACTTCTTTTTCTTTTCGGCAGGCAAATTATTTGGCGGCCAAAAATAAGGACCTGTTCATAAGTCTTTTGTCTGAAGGCGGCCAGGCACAGAGGCTCCAGAACCGGCTCAGTGAAATGGAGGCCGAGCTGGACCGGAAATAAGAGAATATAAAGGATCTGGAGCTGGCTGCTGTTGAGGCCCATACCACAAATAAAGCTCTCAGGGCCGCCGCTTCTTTGGAGAGAAAAAATGTTGATGCTGCCAAGAAGGACTTGGAGGCTGCCCGGGCCGACAACAGGATCCTACAGGTGGAAATGTGTAGCGTTGAGTCCAAGTTGAGGGCCAAGGATGAAGAGCTGGTACGGGTTCAGGACGAGTTGAAGAGGAAGGAAGCTGAGCTGGAGGCCGAAAGAGACGCGATCCGACTTGAAGGGGTCGGGGACTGTGCTGAGATCATCCCGATGGTACTGCCCGACCTGGATATGGGGCCTATCCATGCGGCCATTCGCTTCTGCAAATGGGAGATATCTGAGGAGGAATTTCAGAAGTGGCTCCCCCCTTCTTTTGAGGAGGTGATGGATCCCGACCCGATTTCTGTTGCCCTGGTCTCCCAGGTTTTCCAAGAAAGCCGACCTGAGGTTCCTGCTCCTGGCGAGGACTACCCTGAGATTCCGCCTCTCATTCTTGAAGTAGAGGTCCCCCGTGCCGTTGAGGTTGAAGCTTCTGTTCCCATTCTTGAGATCGAGCTGATCCCTCCATCGTCTGAGCTAGTAGGGGAAAAACTTCATGCCCCTGCACGGGCTGATTAAAGAAGGGGTAACCCGGGCGGGGCCCTGTGTATACTTGTCCCTTTTTTTTGTAATAACACTTTTATTATTTTTTGAATATGTATATATATATATATATATGTGTGTGCTTTCTTTTTCTCTCTTTTTTTTTTTGTTTTTTTTTTTATGTTTCCCTTCGAATATTTGAGACCTCTTTTGTGGGGGGAATATGAGCTGGGGGGACATAATCCGACCCTGAGTAGTAAGAAACATTTGGTTCTGGTGGAATCGGTGGGACATAGCCCGACCCCGAGTAGTAAGAAATATTTGGTTCTGGTGGAATCGGTGGGACATAGCCCGACCCCGATCTGAGTGAAGCACTAGGCTCCGGGGGAGGGGAATGTTACGTCCCCAGTTTAAAGAACACCGACTCGGTGGGACGTAATCCGACCCCGAGCTGTATGGGACACTTGGCCCTGGAGAAATGTTTCGTCCCCAGTCAAAAAGATAGGTTCGGTGGGGTGTGGTCCGACCCCGAGCTGAGAAAGGCACTTGGACCTGGGGGAATGTTACGTCCCCAGTCCGAATGGCTGACTCGGTGGGACGTACCCCGACCCCGAGCTGAGAAAGGCACTTGGACCTGGAGGAATGTTACGTCCTCAGTCCAAAGGGCTGACTCGGTGGGACGTACCCCGACCCCGAGCTGAAAAAGGCACTTGGACCTAGGGGAATGTTACGTCCCCAGTCCGAAGGGCTGACTCGGTGGGACGTAACCCGACCCCGAGCTAAAAAAGGCATTCGGATCTGGGGGATTAACGCATCCCCAGTCCAAAAGTGCTGACTCGGTGGGACGTAACCCGACCCCGAGCCAGTGGTACACAGAGGTCTTGGCGAAATGAAATCCAGCCCCGAACCGAGTGACCAAGCGGCCTCGGCGGAATGAAATCCGGCCCCGAGCCGATTAATCAAGTGGCCTCGGTGGAACGAATCCAGCCCCGAGCCGATTAATCAAGTGGCCTCGGCGGAACGAATCCTGCCCCGAGTCGATTAATCAGGTGGGACTAACCCAGAAGGGAAGTGAATCAACCTTTTGAAGCCCTACTGAGTCCGGCACGGGCGTCCCCCTACTAGACCAGCGGAAAACGAAAACAAAACTCTGAAAAATAAAATCATAGGGCGGGGGCGACTTAGCGCTTGTCCCAAAAAAAACTTTTCACAAATGTAAACAACAGCACGGATGCCTCAAAACAGCGTCATGTCCGAGGCCTCCAAAACACAATTCTGAATCTTTCAACTCAGTGTCCCGGCGAACCAGGATTTGGATCAGTTGAGCGTTTAAATGGTAATGGCACATCCTCCATATGCCAGGTCACTGTGGAGCCTGTGTATTGCACGAGGGCTCCTCCTTACCGCGCTGGAGCAGACACACGCTACAGGGGCACAACGCATCCCCATGCTGCGCCTCTCTTGGATCCAAATGATGAATGGATCAAAGAGCGTCCAGGATACTAAGGGCATATTCCTCCTTAGGTCCGGCATCACTGGAGCTAGCAATCGTCACGGGGGCCTCATCACTCCCCGTGCTATGCTTTCCCACGGATCCATTACATCGGGTAAGTGAGGATCAAAAAGTGTTCGACACATTAAGGGCATATTCCTCCTTATGTTCGGTAACACTGGAGCAAGCAATCGCCACGGGGGTATCATCCCTCCCCGTGCTATGCTTCTCACGGATCCTATGCATCGAGTATGTCCCTGAGGACCCCGAGCCAAGAGAGATACTTGGTTCTGGGGGAATGTTACGTCCCCAGTCCGAAGGGCTAACTCGGTGGGACGTACCCCGACCCCGAGCTGAAAAAGGCACTTGGTCTTGGGGGAATGTTACGTCCCCAGTCCGAAGGGCTGACTCGGTGAGACGTACCCCGACCCCGAGCTGAAAAAGGCACTTGGTCCTGGGGGAATGTTACGTCCCCAGTCCGAAGGGCTGACTCGGTGGGACGTACCCCGACCCCGAGCTGAAAAAGGCACTTGGTCCTGGGGGAATGTAACGTCCCCGGTCCGAAGGGCTGACTCGGTGGGACATACCCCGACCCCGAGCTGAAAAACTAAGTGTCCTCGGCGGAGCGAAAATCCAGTCTCGAGCCGATGGTTGAAGCGGCCTTGGTGCCAACTGTCTTTTGTAGTGGGCGTCGAGTATGTCCCCCGTTTTTTGTATATGGCTTTCAACTTTGTTTTCAGAAAGCGGATGAAAAAGGTTTTATTCATATTTGGGGACATACTGTCCTCCTTACAGTTCTTCTGCGGGATATTTCGAGAAAAAAAACTTTATATTTGGCTCATTTGTGGGCATTGTTTGATACCGACCGACCACCTTGTAATCCCGGGGCCTGTTCCGTTTCTAGTCTCTCGTTGTTCGTTCCCTCCATTCTCTCCAACCGA
>SKCR01049433.1:27500-39160 GCA_019454045.1 Zanthoxylum bungeanum
CTCCATATACCTTAAAAGTTGGGTATTTATCCTTGTTTGTTCTACTTATTCAAAATTATTTTGATATGTCATGATTGTCAGCACTCGTAAAAAAAATTGAAGTGAAAATAAGAAATTTGGGGTTCCAACACACAAATGATTGAGAATTAGGTTGCCACCAGAATGTAACTAATAAAAAAATTATCTTGTATCCGGATGAAAAGTTACTAAACTAACTTCAACTCAATTAAAAGATTTCAAACCAAAGCTGAAACTCCAGCAGCCTGCTGCCTTAATTAGGTTTCAAACCGTTAGGATTCAAGCATTATTGTCATCAAAAGATTAATAGAGAATATTGATGATGCCTTAAATTCAGAATCTATATGTATTTATAGGCTTGACTTATTGATAACAGTGTTTTCTTTGTATGCACAAGTGTACAACTTATGCATTCCACCAAGGGAATTTGGTAAAATTAATTTTAAAAAAAAAACTTTGTAATTCGTAGGCACAACGTTTGGGGGTTTTGTCAAAATGATCATTTTTTTCGAAGTAGATTTCGGAGAATCCAAATTCTCTAAAGTAGAATTCAAGAGTCTTTATTTATTTAAAACTTCGGATATCTGAAGTAATTCGGAGATTCGAAGTCCGAAGTTTTAAAAATTATATAACGTTGATGTCTCCAAAGTGAATGTAATACGACCAAAAATATCCGAATTAGGATATTGTTATCACTTTGTTACGTGATCGCGTATTTGCGATAAAGGACGGTCAGACAAGGATCGATGAACGATAGAAGAGAATGAATGATCGATAGAAAGGAATGGAGCAGTCATTAGATGAGATGTTAGGGCTTCTGAGAGAGATATTAGACATGTTGATGTATTGAGAAACTTTGATTTGATGATATGTAGTTTTTCATTTTGATGTATAATTAACTGTTTTACTGTATAATTAAGTGTTATATATATATATATATATTAATTATTTTTTTATATACAAGTCCAAAAAAAATAGCAAAATTAGTCCAAAAAAAATAGTCATAAATAAATAAAACTTATTTTATTAATATATATAAAGAAAATATTATTTAAAATATTATTTTTTATTAATAAAAACCCGACCCAAACTTTTTTACCTTAAACCCGAACCCTAAAAAAAGACTCACGTGTTTTTTTGCCACTCTTACTTAGACCAACAAGACAACATATATATAAAAAATCTTAAAATAAATTAATATATAATTAATTATAAAATAATAAAAATAAATAACACAACATACTGACGGAATTATTCCGTAGATATTTTGTTGTTATATTTTTAACCATAATGTTTTTTGATAAAAGTAAATAAAAAAAATTTCCGTTGGGAAAATTGAAATTTTCATATTTCTGGAACCAAAAGCCCTACACTCAAATCCCTTCACCGGTGCAAGGCAAACTGGGGAAGTTGCCTGTAATTTTCAGTAATCCTTGAACTGGTAAACCAGATCTACCTTTAAGATTTGATTATAAACCATAATGCTTCTCTGTAGTAAATGATAGCTTACATGACAAAAAGACAAAAACAAATTCGTCGTCTTCACTTAGGGAACTATCAATCAAGACCATATTCACAAAATGCACAGGTGACAGAATATCACTCTAATGTTAACAAAGATATCTACACTTGGCTCACATCTTTCTTTAGTTTTCTTCTTTTCTTATAGGTGTCATCAAAAAGCTTGCAACCTCGAGACATATTCAAGACCAACGCGGCATTCTAGCTATAGTGAATCATGGACCTATCATAATCAATCAGTGTTTTGCTGTGTGGAGGGAAGATATATATTGAGATCATCTAAATTGGGGCAGTCGAGGATGATTAAACCATGCTCATTGGCCAAATGCAGGAGGCAAATGAAGCACAAATGGGGTGAAATATCCTTTGGAGCTGCAGCTGGGCAGTCAGCTGGAAATGTGGCCAATACATGTCTGAAAGATACCTTGTCCTTGCATACCTTCTGATACAAGGAAAACCACCAGAATGAGAAGAATATAGTTCAAGATAGTTAAAAACTTGAATGAAAAACAATTTCCATAGTCACACCCATAGTTATTACAGGTGTGCATCTCATTAAGGCGCTGCCGTAGTTCCTATTTGGAGAGGCAAGTTGGAGGTGCACCTCATTTAATCTTATTTCTTTTAATAATAATAATAATAAACTAAAACGTGAAATAATAAAAACTGTGTGATATGATTATTTTTTTTTTACTCATTCAGTTGACATTTATAGGATGAATTTATTAAATACAATTTATATGAATTATTCCTATTGAGAAATTGATATACAAGCTAAAAAAAATGGGGTGCGCAATGCGTCTCACTTCGATCAAGGGAGCACCTTGCGCCTTTAACAACTATGGTCACACCACAATGTTAGAGAAATGAAGATGCTAAGGAGCAGGAAAAGATCTTTAGCATCATTATAAACTTTAACACAGAAATTAACCCTATCTATTAAAAATTACCAAGATAAATTACATCACAATGGATAGGAAGCAGAATTCATATCCAATAACCCACTTAAAAAAATATCTAGACTGCAAATTGAATAATGAAACTAAAATAGATCAACCTCCTTGAAAAATTGAAAAATGGAGGAAATGGGCTGAATTTTGAATTTTGACCAAACTTAAATAAATATAATCAAATTTCAGAAAATGAATTTTGACCAAGTATAAAGAGAATGATGCTCACTGTTCCAGAAACTTCAGTAATTTCTTGTACATGATCCCATAGTGTTTCCTTTAGTACATGAACATCAACTTGCTTAGAAGTCTTGTCATACCGAACCTCAATTTTTTCTACCTGAAATGTACCATGAACAATTTGTTATCGGAATAACATTCAAAAGACAAAATACAGATACAAATCTTAGCAGGCACAAGATACACCAGAGAAATCCACATGGATTGAGCAATGGAAATAGAGATATTCAAAACAATAACAATATATGCATTTCCAATAATTACATTTTATTTTTAATTATTAAGGAGGCTCGGTGCAAGGTTGGCAGAACTGCCTCAATCCCGATCTAGCAAACATCATTCACTTAAGTCACTCCTCAAGACGAAGTTTCCTCCTCTTTTTGTACTTCACTCAAAACTTTCCACTAACAAATTTTGTTTCTCATTAAAACTTTTGTAACATAATTGACGATCCTAACTCCTATAATACACAAATTGGCTATCAGAATATCTTTAGATTCAATCCAGAACGGCAGCAGCATTGACTTGAATTTGAGAAAATGTAGAATAATTACAAACCTGACGAGGCTGAGATATAAGGCCATCTAAGTCTCCCACATCATCAGGAACATATCCATCATCATATTGGTTACTAACCACGCTCTCATTGTCCCATGATGGAAAAGTTCCAGCATACTCGTAGTTTTGTTGCCATTCCTTGTTTTCTGGAAAAGAGTAGAAAGATAAATACACTAATATTCTATATGCTCTCACCAGCATTGTCACTGACAGTCTATGATGTCATGAGCAGTAGACAGCTAATGCCATTAACGAAAAGAAATTTAACCATGTTTTCCCCCAAAGAAAAGTGATGAAGTAAAATATAGAACAAACATCATCAGAACCTTTGTCATGCTAGGCTGCTACATAAACATTTAGGAAACACTAAACACGAAAGCAGTCTGAAGAAAACATAACTAGATTATACGCCCAATTTCCATAAAGCTTATTTTACTT
Source organism: Zanthoxylum bungeanum (assembly GCA_019454045.1). Classification (NCBI taxonomy): domain Eukaryota; kingdom Viridiplantae; phylum Streptophyta; class Magnoliopsida; order Sapindales; family Rutaceae; genus Zanthoxylum; species Zanthoxylum bungeanum. The sequence continues at coordinate 31,226 of SKCR01049433.1, forward strand.
GGGCCGAGAGTTACCAAGATCCCTCAAAAGGCTATGGATCCGAGATATCGATCCCACGATCCGAATCGTGGAACCAAGCCGACCTAAATCGATGGGGAACAGGAATTGGAACCTCCAACATGGCAATCCACATTGCCAGCGAATTTGAAGATTTTTTAAATGGATTTATGAGTAAATGAAGAAAAGGGTTCATATATTACTACCTTGCAACTCTTGTTTGGTGCAAGCTTTATTTTGTAACGTGTAGTTTCCTTAGTTTTCATTATCTATATTTTAGTATTTTTGATAAAACTAACTTGCAGTTAAAAAATGAATTTAAGAAAATTATGTAAACGTTCCAAAATCATTCCTCGATCCAAAATATCGTTTCGAAAATCCATCGATCCAACCACATATCTAATTCAAATGGCGACCCTCGATCCCGTTCCCATTCCACGACCCGGATCAATCCGCTATCCAGGTAACTATGCTTGGGCCCTTGGTACTTAACTATACCTCGCTAAACCCAACATAATACCAAATACAAAATCTTGAAAATAAACAAACTAAACCAAACAAAATTTATACTTGATTGGACTATCCTATTCCTAACTTGACATAGAAAACCCTAATTCTATTATCTAGCCACATCAGCCCCTCAATTCTTATTTCTTTAGTCTACATCAGTTGCCTATGGCATAAAAATTGTGTTCCTTTCTTTCTTATATCACTAAAACATTTCAGAAATGGAAGAGAAGTGACAGTGGTTTCAACCACAAGACTCAGTAAGCAGTTTCATTGTAATCTTGCAGTGTTTACACCCTGTTACTGGGAATTTATTTGTATCCCTTCTAATCTGTATGTCAGCAAAATAGCAACATAAACTTCCCCAATATTATCAATCAAAAATTAAAGATAAACAAATGTCAAAGAGATTACAATGCCTACCTGAAAGTTTTCTCCTCCTCTTCCCCGTACACTACAATGAATATTATTATTGGTATTGATCAGAAACCACCATAATCATTGGAAGTACCAAAAATAATTTTCCAAAAAAGGGTAGTAACATAAAAGTTGCCATAGTTAGAATGAAGGTAACAAAAAACTGTAGCAAGCCAAGTTAGGAATAAATGCTAACTCACATAGCCGGAAGTTTAGGCTGTTTGTGCAAGCCACTTTGTACTTTTTTAGCAAATTTAAGATGTTGAGTCATTAGACCAACAACAAAAGCTTATGTGAGCTTACTCCTACTGAGCTAAATAAAATATCAAAACCAGCTTATCCACATGCCACCTAAAACTATTGGGTATGACCGTTTGAATGCCAGCAATCATGCCATTTATCATCACTATGAATAAACACGTATTACCAGTACATTAGGAAGAAGAAACAACTTGACAAGATTATCGGGTTGATAATGACAATCTTCTGGAAGCATGTTGCTACACATTGCTCTATTCACAAGTCGAAGAAGAGACTTGGGATTTCTCGGGGGAGCAAAAATATCGTGCATTTCTTCATCTAAAGATTTTGTGAAATCAATATCAACTTCTGCTTGAGTTTTCTTTTTCTGTTTCTTGGGATTGAATGTAGATCCAATTTCTGTAGAAGAAGCATTCTCCGACGCTACTGAAAATGTATCAGATTATATGGAAAACTAATAAATAACCTGGACAAATGGCATAAGCTCGTAATGTCACTAGTAGTCACTTCCTGCTAATACCTACCCTTAGACTTCTGATACTTCCAATGATCTGGACCTGCCCAGGCATTCCATTTTGAAGTGAACCCCAGCCCTTGGAACAAAAACAGAGCAACATCCTCAAACCTGTCATTTATACCAAGTTCATAAGGTGCATAGGGATCATCCTCCTACACAAAACAAACCAACCATTAGTAAGCGCATTACATATCTCCTCTTTGCTTATCAGCATGAATTCAAATAGAGAATTTTTAAAGTAAAATGAAAGTGTAATATATTGGTAGAAACTATGCAGGAGCTCAAACTACTGCAGCACCTAAAATGTAACGAATACCTCTTGATCACCATGAAAAGTAGGATCTAAACTGGAGCTCTCATCAATAACAGATGTTCCCCCATGATGAACATATCGACATGCCGCATAGTTCCCAAAAGAACTATCATCCAGTCCATCTTCATTAGCGACAGATGTGTCTTCCTCGGAATCAATTGCATCTGTGCTAGCACCCAACACGTCTAACCTAGAATCAATATTCTGGCCAGGATTGAATGATTGAGACCTTTGATTATCTTCATCAAAATGGCAGATGATCTCCTTGAGAGTCGGGGAAATTTCAGTCTTTGCATGCATGTCACTTACCATCTGCTCAATAAATTCTGTAGAAACCAAAAAAATGGATATAACATGAACAAAGGGGAATAAATATAAAAAACACTGAGCAAATGTTTAAAGCACGCAAAAAAAATACTGTGGTTAACAAAGTCGCACACCTTTGATAAACGAGATATTAATCATATCTGAAGCATTCTTTTGGAGTGAATATGATTCACACCTTCCTGGCACTTCAAAAGAATCAAAAACCACTCTGCATCCTCCATATATTCCAAGATTATTCAGTAAGAGACCTTTGGCACCACCTTCATCAAACTGTGCAGATGTCTGATGATATAGAGGATCCACCGCAAATGCAACTGGAACCAGGATCATGAATTCAAGACTGGAAGGTTGAAGAAATTTATTATTCCAAAGAATAACGTAGAATGTTCACCTACCATCTAACTTCTTCATATTAAGAGCTTCAAAAGAGGACTCCAGTGTTGAAAGTGGTGAAATCTACAAAAACCACTTACATGAGTTGGAATTTTAATTTGTTAAATCATTCAACAGATAACAAGAACAAAAACGTCAACCTTTCTCTCTGACTCTCTCCTAGGTTGACTTCCATCTGGCCTGCTATCAACATTTTCACCCGCTGTGATGGTCTCTGTCAACCAGTAATTAGCAATTGACTGAAGCGTAAATCCCTCTTGGAGATAAAATACAGTTGGTTGAAAAGAGCAAGTCATTACAGTAATACCTAAAGAGAAGTGAAATCATATTGTCCATACTAAAGACACAAACATATATCCAGTTGTATTAAATGAATACCTATTTCATCTTCTTGACCAGCCCGAGTGATTCCACCAAGGACCTTATATGCTTCTGCATGAACTGCATCAACCCTCACAGAATAAATCTTCACCCCTGCCTCCAACGTGCAACTTGCCTATCCGTTTAAAAAATAATTAATAACCATAAACAAACACATAAACATATAACCTCTCCCACACTTAATGTTCATGAAATGACAGACCTTTTGGAAATTAGTCTCTGCATCTCCAACTGTTTCAACTTTAATGATCTCGCTAAGATGGTCTATCAGCTTCAGCTCCCAACTGTTCTTCTGATTTATTTTCTATATTAAAAAAATCATATACATTAGTCCAAAATGAACTATAAATTACCTGGTCACAACGTCGCACAGCTAAGTGTAAGGTGGTCCTAAATTGTCCTAAATTTTGAGAGTTCCGAAAAAGTTATTAAAATGGACTCTATGGTAATATATACACACACTTAAATATTGATTTTTTAAAATATTTATAGCCCAAAATTTAGGTGAAAATTTAAGATCCTGCATGTCAAAGCTAAAAAGAAAAGATGCTTTCAAATTTGAAAACCTGGACTCATTTTGTCATCTGGGGTTCCAAAAAGGTTATATATGTACCCCTTTCCGAGCTTTCCATTAGCCATCAAATTAACAATTATGTGTATATATATATATATATAAACAAATTTAGTTAATAAACATGACACGTGGCATACTGACATTTTCACTAGCAAGTTTGATACAGTTTTGGAACAACTCAACGATCTGTTCTTCGCTGAGGCAAGTGTCATCAGGAAGCGGAGACGACACAGTGGAGTTGGCTTTACGGCGGATGGCGGCTGCGCGTGCAACACGCGCCTGTTCCCGCTCGAGTTGGTCGTTGTTTGAACCTAAGAAGAGTTGCCTTCGCCTTGTCGGAGAAGAGAGTCGGTTCGACATCGTGGCCCTTTGTCTCGGGCTCAGTGCCTCCGACATTTTAGAAGCGAGCAAATAAGAAAAAAAATTTCAAAATGGCGGAAGTTAAACAAGTACAAGCATCGCCCGTTTAAATTACACGCAAAGGAAGAAATAAAACTCTACGGTGCCGTATTAAAAACTAAGGCCATGTTTGGTTGTATTGGAAACAAAATTAATGACTCTTGCATTTGTAAATGAGCTAATATGATATCGTTTTCGAATTATCAATGAAACCATGTATTTGAAAACAACTATCTGCCTAGTTAATTATATTTAATACAACAATCTTTCAACTGTATTATTCTTAATTTTATTTTAACATAAGCTAAGATTATGTCCTTCAACATGATTTGAAATTAAAGAATATTAATGGTAAGATTTGGTGCAGGTTTATTACAAATTTTTTTTAACAAAACTCGTTCATTTCGAATTTATGATTATTACCAAACCTATAATGATACTCATGTGCGCGAATGTTCTTAACTACACTCCAATTTACCAAACATAATTTTCACGTTATTGGCTTTTTCCATATTTTGGTTCTTTAATACTGATGTAATAACATGTTCACGAAAGTTCTCTTGTCATTGTCATTTTGGCTTTTCAGCGAATATAATTTGATTCCTTCGAAGTATCAAATGTCACTTATGTTATGTGATAAGATTTCGTAACTTGTATAAGTGAAATTTACTGCTTATCATCCATGAAATTTGTCGCCCCAATTTGACTTGGTGATAAAAGACGTATGATTTGATTGACAGATCATGAGTTCGAGTTCCAGGTATATTTCTTGTAAGAGTCTGGGACAATCAGGAGTTTTACCTAGTATATTTAAGCTCAGATCGAATGATTTGATGATGATATTTCTAATATTTCTAAAAATAATAATAATAATAATCCATGAAATTTGTCCACTCCCAAACAGGCCCATGACAATAAACTAACAGCCTCAACTGTGAACCACTTGAATCGAATCTGAACCACACGTTGAAACAAAGGACCATTAAGAGGATGGCAATTTCCGGATCCGGCAGTGGACCCGGAAAAACGCTTCCGGGTCCGGACCCGGGTCTACCCGGGATGGACCCGGGTATACCCGGAAACGGACCCGGGTACCGCAACTCCACCGTTTTTTTTTTTTAATTTCTTTTTTCAACTCTATTAAGTATTAATAAATAACAATATCACAATAAGTTTGAATACATTAGAAATTTGATAAGGGTTGGGTACATGGTACTTGGGTTATGTTGTTTTTGTTTTTGTTTTTTGGTTTTTTTTTTTTGAATGTACCGGGTCCCGGGTACCCGGGTCCGGAAACAACCGGACCCGGTACATTGCGGGTCTACAAAATTTAAAACCGGATCCACAATTTTTTTTTGCGGACCCGGGCCGGGTCCGGGTCTATTTGCCATGCCTAGATGTAAGCATATCATTATCGATGAGTCACTCTTTTTATTAATGGTGTTGAGGGAGTATGGATGGCAGTGGGTAGGGTATGATGCGGGTTTTTCATTACTATATCTGCACCCGTATATGTAAATAAATTATCAAACCCGTACCATACCCGTTATGCGTTTTAATTTTTATTACCAAACCTGCACCGCATATAAAAATAAATTATCAAACCCGCATTGGTACCCAACAGATTTTTTTGCGGGTTTTTAAAATATTGAATTATTTTGTGTTCTTAATAATATAATTTTTTTAATTAAATAATTTATTTTTAATTGCTAGCTGTAGTTTTCACATTTATTTTTCATTTGACATATACAACATGCAATGTATGTATATACAGTACTTAGATAACATAATGTATGAAAGACTCAGTACCATATGTTTATTTTTTCATATAAACATAATTAAAACGAGTTCTTCATTTCATAATTATAATGATCTAAGTTAGCCAACTCAATCGACAATAAGCTAAAAAGTAATCACCAACATTTGGTCATATTTTTTATGCTAAGTGTAATGAAAGTGATGCTTACAAGGCTCAAGTGGTGTAAGTGTAATGAAGAAGCAGGAAAGCTACTGAAGTTGCAGCAAACACTAGCTTATTTTGCTCCTCTCCCGTTTCTGATCATGTGAACTTAATCCAAATTTTTGTATTATAATTTTATTAACAAGTGTGATTAAAAAAATAATAATAATAGTCATGCAAAAAATCTTCAGTTTGGCAGGTTGCGGGCTGCGGCTCAGTGGGAGTGTGGAACTGTGGATTAGTGTTTTAGGTTTAGGTTTTGTTAGTTGTTTTTATATGAATTTTTTTTTATATTGTCCTAAAAATATTAATTAATAAAAAATAATATTGCGAGTACGCAGATACCCGCATTTTTTTCTTAAATACCAAACATGCACCGCACTCGCAGCAGGTTCTGCTTTAAATTACCAAACTTGCACCGCACCCACTAATATATTTACCAAATCCTACCCATTGCGGGCGGATTTTTGCGGATTTGCGGGTAAAATTGTCATCCCTATGAGGGAGAGACGACCTTATAAATGAATCTTTATCAAATCTTTATATTGTAGTGATTTTTTAATATAAAATAAAACAACAATATATGATGTGCAAAAATGATCTCTACAAAAAATAAAAATATAAACATTATTGATGATAATCAATTTAATTTATTATTAGTAAATTCAACATTTAACATCTCAAACCTCTAATTTTTCTTGATAGTTTAAGGACTGTTCTGGTGGTGCTATTTCATATGGTTATGCATGGGAGAGTTATGGTGGGAATGTTGTTGGTGGAGCAAGGGAACTGTGACAGGCATGTGTGTGGGGAGGGGGCTCGATGTGTGTGTGGTGGGGGATCTAGACATGCATATGTGAGGTGATTGATGAGAAAGTTGAGAAGCGTACACATTTATTAGGATTAAGGTAGGCAATGGGTCGGGTCGGGACGAGCTTTGGAGAAGGCCAGACTCGACCTTAGCTCGCTTGATAAGGGGCTGGACTGAGACCAAGCCCAACCCTAAATTTTAAAAAAAATATTAATTAAATATTAGTATTTTAAAAAAAATGATATAACCTCACACTGTAAAATGAATCGTTCAAAAATTTACACATTGTAAAATATATTATAAATTATGTTGATGGTGGTTTTCACCCCTCAAAAGTCAGAATCTCAAGTAAAGATATAGAAGAGATTTCCATTTCCAAGCCTCAAGGGACCAGGCCCAAGAAGCTGAGGCATTCGGCCCACCGAGGAGGTCAGTAATGGATTGTACTTGATGTTCGACTCGAGGTGGTACCTAGAGAAGGTCATGACACCCGAATTGGAAAGATGTTCAGAAGAGCAAAGCTGAGTGAATGCCTCAGAGACGACCCGACCTGGTAGCACAGCAGGGTAGGCTGACAGTTGTTTCAGTTGCCCGACCCAGTTGGTCGAGCCGGGGTGTTAGTGGTGTGATCAAGTCAAGATAATGTAAGCCCTACATGGGAACTTGCACCTTCCAAGAGGTCTGACATGACAGGAATAAATGGCTGGCTTATCTTATAGCACACACTATCACATGAGAGTTGATAGGTTACAGGCTGGCTTTGTGAAGTAATAGCAAATGATATAGTTGATAGGTTTAGAGAGATGTCAAGTGGCAGAGCTACTTTCAGCAAAACAGTTGTGGAAGAGATTCATGGCATTAATTATAGATTCATGACCGGCGTAAACACACACGTATAACGCAAGCGCACGTATCGTTCAAGTAGTATAAAAAGTATCGATCCCACGAGGACTTAAAATCTATTCTATTAATTTTTATGAGGTCAAATGATTACTAATATCTATCAGGTTGTTTGATTAATTTGAAATGGCGACGATTCTAAATTAAAGGCAAGTAACTAAAATTGGTTGAAAAGATA
>SKCR01049434.1:0-65272 GCA_019454045.1 Zanthoxylum bungeanum
TCAGCGAGAGCCTTTGTCTACACTCCTATAAACCCGCATATGAACCATAGTCATATATCTCATAGAAGTTGCCCCTTTATGCTTTTGATAAACACATACATATTATATCTCATGCATCTCATGCATACACGCATCATGTTAACCCTGTGTCTTAAAAGCCATAATAGATCTCTGTTGGGTTAGAGAAGAAATAAAGATTTGTCAAAAAGAGTTTAGCAAACATGGATATCGAGGAAAAGGAAACCGAGGAACAGAAAACTTTACGGAAAGGATAGAAAGACCATTGTGAAAAAAAAACAAAAAAAAAGAAAAAAACAAAAAAAAAAAAGAGAAAAGAAAAATTGCTTGTTTTTAGTCCTTAATAGTTAGACATAAGTCCGGTGATGAAATTGATTGCTTTAGGGTGAAATCTTAGAAATGATAAACTCTTGATGTGCTTTTATCTGATACTTTGAGAGATTGATCTATGTTAGACTCGTAAGCACTTCACTATAGGTTCTTAGCGGTGAAAACCTGAGTAGTTGGCAAGGTGACTAGTTGAAGAAATTGTAGGTCAGTGAATGACCGTTTGCTTAGATGTCTATCTTGATTTGCTTATATTATGATGTGTGGTATGGTTGAAAATGAAAAAAAAGTCTCTAAAGAAAAGAATTGAACCACCTATAACCGATAAGCGTGAAGCTACCCATGGGCGAGTATTAGGACCACCATGAGGAGAAATGATACCTTAAAGGGTATGTGTGTTGAAAAAAAAAGAAAAGAAAAAAAAAAGAAAAAAACAAAAAAAAATAGACAAAAGAAAAATTGCTTGTTTTTAGTCCTTAATAGTTAGACATAAGTCCGATGATGAAATTGATTGCTTTAGGGTGAAATCTTAGAAATGATAAACTCTTGATGTGCTTTTATCTGATACTTTGAGAGATTGATCTATGTTAGACTCGTAAGCACTTCACTATAGGTTCTTAGTGGTGAAAACCTGAGTAGTTGGCAAGGTGACTAGTTGAAGAAATTGTAGTTCTGTGAATGACCGTTTGCTTAGATGTCTATCTTGATTTGCTTATATTTTGATGTGTGGTATGGTTGAAAATGAAAAAAAAGTCTCTAAAGAAAAGAATTGAACCACCTATAACCGATAAGCGTGAAGCTACCCATGGGCGAGTATTAGGACCACCATGAGGAGAAATTCTACCTTAAAGGGTATGTGTGTTGAAAAAAAAAAAAAAAGAAAAAAAGAAGTTCAAAATGAAAAGAAAAAAAAGACAAAGGAGAAGAAAAATAAAACCATACAACATGGAGCACAGAAAAGCAACTGCAGGCATAATTGAGACATCTAGGTTGGTTTCACCCATCGATCCCAATTTTTTGACGAAATCATTTAGTTGGCTCACCTGGGGATGATTCTACAAAGGAACCTCTGCACACACACACTTTGAGTCTGATTTAGATAATTTTTTCAAAGACTTGGATTTGAGTTGCGTTGAATGTTTTGAAGGTTCCCTGGTTTCATTACTGAGCATTCTTTGAGGGAAATAATATGTATAACTATTGGGACTATTTCGTAGAATGTGATATAGTATGATGATATGGAATGCCACATCACGTGGTTCACCTTGACCTATTACAAGCAGCGAAGAGCAGAAAGCTAAATCAAGACTGGGGCGACCAGTCTACCACCTCGCAAATCAGGGACATAACGAGATATTGAGTCATGAGACCAAAGGAAACTGAGCAATCACCAGAAGAGAACTGAAAGGAAAAAACTGTATGTAGGCCCCGGGGGAGACCAAAGACAGTTATAAGCAAGAAGCACCAAAGAGCACAAGGAAGACCTAACCCATCGGAATAGGAAACACATTCATGCATGCATGCATACACGTCATATACACACAATCTTTGTCTTGTTTTTGTTCACAGGTTTTAAAGAAAAGGAGAAAGTGGCAAATGCAAGCCAACGAGAAACAGCAACATAGCATCATCAGTTTGGGGTGAGGTCCACATTAGTATCAATTTTGGGCGAGGCCCACATCAGTTTGGGGGCGAGCCCCACATCAGTGTCAGTCTGGGGACGAGGCCCACATCAGCATCAGTCTGGGGGCGAGGCCCACATCAATATCAGTTTTGAGGGCGAGGCCGACATCAGTACCAGTTTAGGGTCGGGGACCCACTACATCATCAGTTTGAGGGCGAGGCCCACATTGTCAGCGGTATGGGGATGCGTCCTAGGGTCGAGGCCCCCGTTGTTGGTTGCAGTTTAGGGATGCGTCCCAGGGTCGATGGCCCACTGCATCATCAGTTGTAGTTCTGGGATGCGTCACAGGGTCGAGGACCCGCTACACCATTAGTTTGAGGGCGAGGCCCACATTATCAGTGGTATTGGGATACGTCCCAAGGTCGAGGCACCCCCGTTGTTGGTTGCAGTTTTGGGATACGTCCCATGGTCGAGGGCCCACTGCATCATCAGTTGTAGTTCCGGGATGTGTCTCAGGGTTGAGGACCCACTACATCATCAGTTTGAGGGCGAGGCCCACATTGTCAGTGGTATTGGGATGCGTCCCTAGGTCGAGGCGCCCCCGTTGTCGGTTGCAGTTTTGGGTTGCATCCTAGGGTCGAGGGCCCACTGCATCATCAGCACAGTTCGAGAATGAAAAAAGCCGAGAATGGCACTTCGAGAATGGAGCACGGTTCGGGAATTAACAAGCCGGGAATGGTACTCCGAGAATGGAGCATAGTTCGAGAATGAACAAGTCTAAATTGGCACTCCGACAATGGAGCATGGTTCAGGAATGGACCACATCACAGTAACAGTTCGGGAATGAACCACATCACAGTAACGGTTCGGGAAGGAACCACATCACAGTAACAGTTAGGGAATGACCACCTCACAGTAACAGTTCGGGAATGGACCACCTCACACAGTAACGGTTCAGGAATGGACCACCTCACAGCATGGTTCGAGAACGAACCATCACATTATAATGGACCACCTCACAGCATAGTTCGAGAACGAACCATCACATTATCAGTATCAGTCTTGCCAGGTATGGCACTCTGGGGGAGAGGCCCACATCAGCATCGGTAGCAGTCTTGTCGGGTATGGAACTTTGGGGGCGAGGCCCACATCATTATCAGTATCAATCTGGCCGGTATGGCACTCTGGGGGCGAGGCCCACATCAAACATCACTATCAGTTTTTTTGGGTATGGCACTGCGTGTATGGAGATATCACTGTGACACTCTAGGTATGGAGACGCAATCGTGACACCTCGGGTATGGGATATAACTTGCCAGGTACGACACTCCGGGTATGGAGATATCACTGCGACACTCTAGGTATGGAGACGCAACCGTGACACCTCGGGTATGGGGTTTATCTTGCCAGGTACGACACTCCGGGTATGGAGATATCACTGCGACACTCTAGGAATAGAGATGCAACCGCGACACATCGGGTATGGGGTATAGCTTACCAGGTACGACACTCCGGGTATGGAGATATCACTACGACACTCTAGGTATGGAGACGTAACTGCGACACCTCGGGTATGGGGTTTAACTGGCCAGGTACGGCACTCCGGGTATGGAGATATCACTGCGACACTCTAGGTATGGAGACACAACTGCGACACCTCGGGTATGGGGTTTAGCACACCGGGTATGGCACAATAAAATCAACTCTGCGATACTCTAGGTATGGAGACGCAACCGCGACGCCTCGGGTATGGGGTTTAGTACGCCGGGTATGGCCCAATCAAATCAACAAAACTCGGGAATAAAGCCCACAGTCAGCTCAATTCGGGAATAAAGCCCACAATCAACACAGCTCGGGAATAAAGCCCACAGTCAGCTCAATTCGGGAATAAATCCCACCGACGGTTCGGAAATGGACCACCTCATATCAGTTCAGTTCGGTAGTGATTCTTAGAGATCGCAGCATCTTGCAGGGATGAACCTCAGAGGTCGTAGCACCTCACAACCAAATCAACTCAACTCAAAGCAACATGCAAGTCAAGTGGCAGCTGGCGAGCTAGGTAAGTAAAAATGCATTGCACGTACTTTGATAGGATTGTCATTGTCACACACTGCACAAGTCCCATCAAAGTGGGGGCGACTGTAGACACTGCATTTTTGCATATAAGTCCCGATGATGAGTCTCGTATGGAGACACTACCTCTTTAATTGTGAAAGCCGCGGGAAATGGACGTCGGAAGGGAAAAGTCAAGAATTGACATTTTTGTTGGATTTAATTCGTTGGATTAGCTTCGGGTTCGCTTGTTGGACCTCCGTTTTAAAACACACCCTTAGCCCAAACCCCGCAAGACACACACCAAGCCCACACATCCCTAAACCACATACTAAGCCCACTAAATGGACCAAGCCCACACGCCCACTCACCTTCCAAATTAACAAAACACACATTAAACACATGCATAAATCAAGCCAAATCCCCTTCCTAAATTAAAGAAATCTCATCAAATACTTTCCTAATCCACTTAAATTACATTCCCTAATTAAAAGATACAAACCAAATCATATCCCTAACTAAAAAAAGAATAAATCAAATTAAATCAAATCACTTCCCTAATTAAAAGATTTTTCCTTATCACACAATAATTAAAAATATCTCCCATTAAATGCACAAATCCTTCTCCTTCCCAAATAAGGAAAGCCCACATCCCTTTGCCTATAAAAAATACCCTTCACCAACACATTAAACCCCTAGCTCATTCTCATGAAATCAACCCTAATATTCTAAGCCCATTCTCATGAAAAACTCAAAGAAAATAAGCCAAGCATTCACGCATAAACTACACAAAAATCACCCTTCCATTAACACATCACCCTCTCACGCATAAGTCCTTCGACGCCATTAAAACCCACTCACGCAAACATCCAGCCCCACTGCTTCAATTCACGCCCACACCATCACGCCCTTGCCTTTGTTCACGCACAGCTCCACTACTTCAATTCACCTTCAATTCACGCCCACACCTTAACGCCCTTGCTTTTGTTCACGCACAACTCCACTGCTTCAATTCACGTACCACATCATCACCAAAAACCCTAGTAAACTGCCGCACAAACCACCCAAAAAAACTGCCAGCTACTGCCGCACATTCCTTCACCAAACAACCCCACTGCACTGCCCAATTTGCCGCACAAATAGACCCTTAAAACTACCCAGAAAATACCCCAAAACTGCCTCATAAACTGCCAAGCTTTTAGCCCCCTAAAACCTTCCAAAATAGCAACCCAATACCCCTCAAAAAACCCCCAAAATAGTCGCCTAATTACCAAAAAAATAGTTACTAGAAAATACAACACAAATAGCAGCGAAACGGAGTGAAAACACCACCCCAAACAGTGAAACAGGGAGGAAAAATGTTGGATTAGTGAACCAGAAAAGTTACGGAATATCAACCCTTCCGACGGCCGTGTAACGCGCTTTCGAGAGACGACAAAAAGGTTAGACCTGAGGGCACCTTCTTTATTTATTATTCTTCATTTTTTATTTATTTTAATATATTATCGCATGAGAGTCGTTTGTTGATGCATGATGTGAATTCTGGGTGAATGGAATGCGTGTTCTCTTTTGTGGTATATCGGATGGAAACCCGGACATAAATTCCTTAGCCAAATTCGAATGGAATGCGTGTTCTCTTTGTCCCGGTTCACACCGGGTGGCGACTCCATGTTATTTCTCCGGTTTAGTTCCCCGCGAGCTATTCCGTACTCCCAACTACGCCGCGAGCCTAGAACATCGTCGCCGATTTCTGTGTCCTACAATGGTGTACGTCATACAGAGTCAGAAAAGATGCAGTGTGAATGTCACGGTTGATTCTACTATATTAGTGGAATTGGTTGTAATTTATGAAGTATTGACTTATGAAATTGCATAGTGACCTTATAGATTAGAAGTTTTGATATTAGTGTTGTGCTTGCAGTTTTCTCATAATATTTAGATTTGATCTCTAAATACATAGACAACTCAGTAGCGGTAGCATAATATTGATGTCGCATCTGAGTCATATTGATGTATAACTTAGGTTATACAATATATGAATGGTGCTGGCTAAGCGAAACAATTGGGTTTTTTGGATAAACTCAATATGTTATAGTGGACTTACTTGTTGTTGCCTAACTCTTGAGTGCTAGGCCAGCTCTTGAGGACCATGCGTATGTAATACATATTTAGATGTGTATATGATACCGTGGATTGACAAAGACATGGTAATATATTTTACAGTGCGCAATTATAAAATAGTTTGTAATTGACATTGGGGAGTGTCACTACTAGAAGTATATTATCAAATAAAGTTTCTGGTCAAGATTTACTAACACGGGTCGGTTAGAAAAATCCGCTGAGACCAGTACATATCGTATATCGAGACTTGGTCCGATGGTTTATCCCAATGAACTATGAGTCTTGGGAGACTCGTATAGACATGTAGGTGTTTATTTGATAAACACTGAATGACTCACCGGAGATTTCCTAATAGATGGTAGACCAACGTCAATAGGAATCTTCTCGAGTCGAGTAGCATAGTGGTCATTCGACTTGAGATACCATTATGGATATATGAGATATCCTCCACACTTTGATGGCAATCACGTCACAGATCAATTTAGATCAGACCTCTGCCTATTCGTGGGGTGTGGACTGATGCTTATGATATCCTGTGAGTATCAGATAAAATTCGCCATTCCTGTGTACAGGGCGTAGGTATCATGTACGTATTTGCGATTTAGTAAGTCCATGGTTGTGGTATACTTCGGAAGCGAGTTCCGAGTGTTATTTAGAGATCGTAAATTTGAAAGTCGACTAAATTATACCTTAAGGATTTGACGTTCCTATCTATATCCTCGGAATAATATTGATAGCCTGTGAAGGAGGGATTATACGTATGCAATGGCCTCGACTTGTATAGTTTAGCAAGATTATCTGTGGTCGTCATAATTTATGAGTGGGTGAATTATGGACACGAAATTTGATTATGTGACAGATAAATCTAAACTTAGAGAGTCCCATATATGAAGTGTACTCGTTGAGCACTTGGACAACGCATTACGAATAATACAGATTATTCATAATACTTCATCGGATTAAATGAGTTAATTCGAATCGTTTAATCGGTTAAACGAAAATACATGCATTAGGGGATTTTGGTTTGTATTTGATACAAGATTTGATTTGATATAAATTAATTAATTTTCAAATGAGACTTTGACATATGCCATTAATATATGTATTTGTTATTTAATGTAAATAAAAATACATATATAATAATAATCACATTAATTAACTATTTAGATGTTTAAATGTTAAATATCTAGATAATTAAATTATATCAATATTAAATAATTGTTATGCAATATGTTTGATTATTATTGGTTACATGTGCCATGATTCTTTTAAGCTTGAAGTATACAATATGGATTTGTTAACTTAAAGCTTATTATTATTTACTTAGATAAAATTAACCAAATGACTAAAATACCTCTCAAAGTCGGTTTTGGCCTAATTTTTAAGTTGAAAAAATTTGTTTTCTCGTTCATAAGAGAGCCATGGCCGTATCCTTCAAGAAGAAAAGCTCCCAAAATTTGTTTGAAGAAACAAGGAAGAAAGTGAAGAAATCAAGAAGAAAGTTTAAGGAAATTAGGAGATTTTAAGGTAATCTTCAATAATCTTATACTTAGAAAGCTTGTTTCTTATTATTGAACATCTAGAATAGTTTTAGGGTTTCTTCATTTCTTAGATTTTGGGGCTTTTTTGTTTTTGAGGATGGATTTTGAGGCTAGATGCATGTGTGAAATTAGATTGAATAATATTAGTGTAATATTAGTTCAATTTTATCATTTGATGACTTGTTGCCATTCTAGAGTGTTATGACCACTCTTGTAACTCCTAGAATTGTTCTTGAGTTCTTCATTTGTGGTGACTTTGGTTGGTGTAAGTATTAATATGATTAATGTTGAGAAAATTGGATTTAAAGCATGAAAAATGATAATTTTGGTTACCAAATCAGATCTGGAATTTCTATGATTTTGGTGATGAAAATTATGTTGTATAAATATATTGGATGTGTTTTGGGCATTGGAACAATTTCCTGAAATTATTTCGGAGTTGAAATACGCGAAAACGGTGAAAAACGGCGTTACCGGGTGAGTTTCGGGCTTATCGGTGTCCGCTTTTGGGTATATGCATTGTTATATGTTTTCATGTCTATATTTTATGTCTGCTTACATTGCATTGATGATTATGTATGTTATTATCCCTTGTGGTATATCAGATGGAAACCCAGACGTAAATTCCGTAGCCGAATCCGAATAGACGGTAGTGCGGTCTGTACTTGGGATACAACTCCGCTTTTGATTGTTTATTATAATTTTCGTTATCGCATCTCGTATTTCTTAATTTAATGTGTTTTTGGAACTACGTTATTGTGGTTATTATTTTGGTTGGGTATGTTATTACATTTTTATTCGCTTTTATGCATGAACTGCATTACGACTTGGCTATACCATTGTGTGAATTCGTCCATTATACTGGCATAAATAAGGGACCATTCCAAACCCAGCGGTTTGAGGTCTTCCCTTGTGAGGGGTGAGTGCGGCCTTAAATTTTTCCCAGTTCACACTAGGTGGCGAGTCATTTATTCTCCGATTTAGTCCCCCGCGGGCTAATTCATACTCTCTACATACTCCGAGTCTAACAGTGTCATGGTCGCCGAACATCATAGGCATAACTGTAAACCCCGCTTCACTTCTACAGCGTCGCGACGCGTAAGCCATTCTGCGTCGCGACTTTGGTCTGAATTTTTTGATTATAAATAGAAGCTGATTTCATTTAGAATTTTCATACCTTCTTTAAGGTCCTAATAAGGATCTAAAGACTGTATCTTGTTTGTTTAATTTTTGTAATTTAAATTATGTATTTTTATTTCCAGTAATAGTAGTAGTTTATTTACTTTTCATTTCTTTTATGTTTAGTAGTTAAATTTCCGCTAGGGGAAGGGTGAAGCTTTTATTATTATAGTTTAGATTAATCTCCCTTAATTATAATATATAAATTATCTTAAAACCTGACTTAATGGGATACCGCTTTTATGGTCGGTTGGACTTAATAAAATTGATTTTAACCTGACTAAACGGGATACCGCCTTTATGGTCGGTTGGAATTAATTCAAAATCTGACTTAATCATGATACCGCCTATATGGTCTGTTGGTAATATCATGCAAATTTATATATTATAATAAGAGAGATTTCTAAATTAGAAATAGTAAATGTGGATCCCCTAACCCTAACATTTTATTTTTATTCTAGGGAAGTGATGAAGTACAATATTACCATACTTAATAATTGATTTAATTATATTATGGATAGTATTTTAGGCAGTTTATTGAATCTTAAGCTTAATGCTTCTTGTTGCCTGATCACCAATAAGATTGATCTGGTGAACTTAAAATGAACTTGGAAAATGGATTTTAGGTTTCAGCCTTAAATTCAATAGCTCACGAACTCATCTTAGGGCATGGTGACCCTTAGGTAGATTTCCTTCCAGGATAGACATATACCTGTCGGGCGGGGGTAGCCACAATTGGAACTTGAACTTAATGAATTCATGTAACTTGGTTAACATAGACATATGATTAATTGGGTTATATTGGGTGTTTGCATCTGACCATCGAAAGAGGCTTTTACATATCTTTGTGTTCCAGGTTAACAGACTGATTTATTACACATATATAAAAGAATCAATTCATTAACTGACTGATTTATTACACATATATAAAAGAATCAATTCATCATTAGAATAATATTGTGTGGAATCACAACCCTAGATATTTGTGTCTTTTGTTTATTTTCCTTAGTATTTTCTTTTGTGTTTTTATTTATTTATTTATTTAGCTAATCCTCATTCAACCAACCAACCAACAAGCAATCATTCCCTTCTCCCTCTAATTAGATACCTGTAAATAAATAGATACAATAATTAATAACAACAGTAGAAATTAAGTCATCGTGGGATCGATATTTTTATACTACTTGAGGGATATGTGTGTTTGCGTTACGTGTGTGACTTCACCGATCAAGTTTTTGGCGCCGTTGCCAGGGATTATTTTTCTTGCGTTATTAATTTTTTAGCTATCAAATTTACTTGTATCTAATTTTCTTTATTTTTATCTATAATTTTTATTTCTTTCTTTCATTTTTCAGGTGGTTGAAATGAAACATTATTGGGCGATGGAAGCATTACGAACTTTACGAGGTAAAGATACACCCCATATCATGGAATAGCAGTCCAATTTTCTGAGGCCTGTTGTCCAGCCCAACAATTATCACTGGATTTCAGAAATAATCAATACAACATTTGCTCATAAATAATTCAGAATGCAATGGGTAGATGTGAAATATATGATGGTAACCACCCGAACGATCAATTCATATACCACTATAATTCAGTGTGGCAAAACTATCAAAGACCTTCATATATTGAACCAACATATTTCACTGAACCACATTTTCCATCTTATCCACCATCAACCTACGATATTCAAGGACCAGAACCATCAGTGGGAAGGCAGTTGATAAATAGGCTCGAGAAACGAGAAGCTTAACAAGATGCAACATTCTGGATCAAAACAAAACCTTACAGAGGATGGTAAATGAATTGAGACAAATAATAAACAACCAGAACTACATACCTCACAGAGTAAATTCAAATAACACCGATGAAGCCTTCGAATACAAAACATTTCACGATGCCACCTTAACAGATGAGGAGGCTGAGGTAGAGGTATCAGTTCAGGAGCCCGAACAAGCAGAATCTCAATTTGATTTTTATTATTCATCAGACTCTGAGGAGGAACAAGAAGCAGAGCTGTTTGTACCAACTACACCAACAAGTGAGGATGAAACTTTGCATCCTCAAAATGAAGATCTTGGAGCATGCATTGCACTTATGTTTGAAGAAGAGCTACCTGAACAATTCATATCAACCACAGAGGATAAAAGCCTACAATCAGACATATCTTTACATCCTCAGGTTGACAATTATGGAGCGTGCATTTCACAGATGACATATGAAGAATTGAACAATGAAATTTTGAAGTACATCTGTGAAGAAATGAGGGAGCAAGATGCAGAGTAAATGGAGGAACAAATGTCTGACCATATTGAAGATCTCATGCATTTATGAGAAACATCATTGTATTGGGGAGTACAAATCAAGGACACCGCCTAGAAGCTTGACAGAATGGAACTCCCATTCAAAGTCAAGCACCATACGAGACCTCATGATTTTCTTTCTTTTCTTTCAGGAACCACTGGAGCGACAATGTTTAAAAAGGTGGCACAAGCACTGAATGAGACAAAATTCTTTTTGCCACTTTATCGTTGGAAGAGACCCTTCAAAAGCAACGCTCATGGGATTGTCCTCAATCAGACGACCAAAACGACGTTGAAGCCTCATTGACAGATGGACTTCAAACACGTCTGGCTGAAGACGAAAAATCTAGTGCTAGAATAGAGGCAACCCAAGTAATTTTTTTTATAGTTGTAATTTTTTTTTTTTTTATATTTTGTGTTTAAATATTGTAAAGTTTTTAATTTTGTGCGTTATTTTTACATGGAAAAATACAGACGGAGCACTTAAAGCAGAGCAAGCTAGTAAAATTTGTGATATCACGAAATAAATTTTGACAAAATCGTGAGGATAAAAATTCAAATCAGTAGAGACAGCGGAGTAAGGAGTCAACTCTTGATATGCGTCCAAATGGATTTATTCGTCAAATGACTTGATGTTATTGAAAAAAAATTAAAAAAATTAAAAAAAACACTTGCGTTGCGACGCAACCTAGCCACATCGCGACGCAAATCAGGCATTAAGTGACACTTTATTAAGCTTTTGGCGTCACGACTCACAAACCTATCGCGTCGCGACGCGCCAACCAAACATGTGAATACCCAGAATTTAGGGCTACGTGTCGAGACTCAAACCCTTTCTGGATCACGACGCGCACACGATATTAGGCCTAAAAACTAGCAGCCACTAGCCATTCTTCACATTTCTTCTTTCATTTTTTCTTCATTCTTTCATTTTTCTCTTACATATTCCCTCATTTTTTTCTCATTTTCTTCATCTTTTCTCTCAAATCAAAGACACCAAATACTCTCATAACCCAAATCTCACCAAAACACATACACCAAAACAAAACCCAACCTTCAATTTCGTGGATTTGGACACAAACTCCCTCCATTTCACATATAATCTCGGTTTTGGGGATTCAAGGTCGTGTTTCGGGTAATTTCGTTCCTTTTCTCTTCATAGTCTGTATTTTTTTCCGTTTTGTTTGTACGAATTTTGTGTTTGTTATTTGTTAAAAATTTATGGTTTTGATTGTTGTTTGTGGCTTTGGTTGATGAAATCGTAGCTTTGGGGGCGAAGTTTGTGTGAGTTGTGAAATTGTTAAAGTGTTAGCTTAGGTTGATTTTTGGAAAATCCTAAAATTTAGGGGAACATCTGCCCAATTTTTGTAAAATCCCTATAGCACCCAAGAGAGCCCACAGCAAAGCGGCCGCAGAACCATCTTATAACAATGAAAAATTCATGTCTGCGGCCGCAGAAAAATGCTACGAAAAGAGTGTGGGGCAAAAAATCCCTATCATCGAAAGGGGATTTGAAATTAACCCGGGCCAATTTATAGGGTTCCTAGAACATGCCAAGGATATTCTAAGTCATGATTTCATGTGAATACTAAAAAAAGTTGTGGAAAAACTTACATTGATCGGTTTCGTTGGATGTTGAAAGTTCAAAACTTTTGATGAAGAAGAAGAGCTCTAAGCCTTTTCTTTGTGTTCCAAACTCAAGGATTTGTTTCCCTAACACCTTGGTTGACTCCTTGTATGTGCTAGTAAGAAGAAATTTTGAAGCAAAATTTATAAGAGAGGAAGAGATACATTCAGCTTTTTCTTGTTGGAGAGGATAGAGTTTTTCAATTTTTGTGTGTTATGTAATTGATTTTCCAAAAGTCAATTATCATATACCAAATCCAAGTTTTGGTATTAGTCATTCCAAAATGAAAAATTGTATTTGACAAGTTACCAACAAATTCACCACCAACTTCTATCAACCAAAAGTGAATAAAGTTGACTAGTGATGTGAGTTGGTGAGCCCCACTTTAAAATTCAAAATTCGAGTGGGCCCACTTAACACACTTCGGGCTCGGGTTCGTTTAATTCTGAATTAATGAATTTTCGTTGCGACATAATTAAATCTAATTTAATTAAATAATTGTGCCTAGTAAAATTATTATTAAAGTCGCTTACGAATTAATTCTAAATTAATTCGTTCGCCCGAATTAAAATCTAATTTTAATTCCTCTTTGAAATCTAATTTCAATTAATATATCGAATATATTGTTTAATCGATTAATTCCAAATTAATCGTTCTCTCTCTACTATTCGAATTTTATCCCAGATAAATTCTTGCCGTAATTAATCCTTGATTAATTTTCTCTCTGTCGTAATTAATCTTTGGGAAGCGACCTATGAGATCCCTGGATATGTTGGCAGTAAATCCGGTCTTTAGACTATCTGAACACGTGCGTACCCGGTACCACGTTCTTACCGATTTATAAGACATGGTTGGCTTCTAGCAAAACACCGTGCCTTCCAATTCTCTAGAAATATTCTTTTAAGGAATACATAATCTATATCAGGCATAATGTACTAAGTATTGCGTATTAAGATCCAGCATTGGATGTCACATGATAGGCCTGGGGCTGGAATTATGTCTGCCCCGTACGAAGCATATATCGAATCACTAGCAACTAATCTCTTTAATCAGATAATCATGACCTTGTCATATTATCCCGATAGTTGCAACATAATAGAATACCAGCTTTGTATCTCTGCGTGATCATCATCTCCATATGATTGAAGTGATACTTCCATCTTGACATCACACCTAATACACTACGATTCTCAATAAACCCAGAAGAGGCGTACACAGAACTTGTTAAAGCCCCGGACGACCAAAACCAAAGCGTATTGATTATCGCAAGTATGAGCAATGCAAGTCTAAGGTTAAGACCAAATACACCTACCCTGATTCGGATTCCCATAGACACATAGTCATACTACCAATGGGATTCCGATGGGTCTATCCAGAGTGAAGCTGTTCACGTACCATCGGTAGACAAAACCTCATATTACACTTGCATGAGTATCCAATACCCAAATATATGAGAACTATGTCGTTACACTTCCATAACGCGCACAAGTGTAATACTAGCCTATTCTGCATTATCGATGTCCAGTCTCGATAATACTACGAATAAGTATATTTAATGATTAAACCTTTCGTGGATTGATACTGTCTCATATCTTATTAATCCATAACTAATCATAAGGACTTTTATCATTTAGATATTAAAGTAATCTAATTACAAAATGATAAAATAGCAATTTCCTTTGTCACATAGTTAATTTGTACAAAAACCACAATGTCTTTTACAAATAGTGATGCTATGGGTCATAATTTTCCAACAATCTCCCACTTGGCCTATAGCCAATCACTCAAGTCTCTAACACCTGAACTATATACATGTCACTCAAACTTTTGCTGAGAAATAGCCTTCGTTAGCGGATCTGCAATGTTTTCATCTGATGCGACCTTCTCGATCTTCACATCGCCACGATGTATGATCTCATGAATCAGATGGAAATGTCGAAGTACATGCTTGGATCGTTGATGGGACCGTGGTTCCTTAGCCTGCACTATAGCCCCGTTCTTGTCACAATACAAAGGAACGGGCTAAGCTGCTAACGGAACTACTCCTAATCCAATTAGGAATTTACGGATCCAAACTGGCTCTTTTGCTGCAGCGATATATTCCGCTTCTGTTGTTGAATCAGCGACAGTCTCTTGCATGGAAGATTTCCAGCTCACTACTCCGTTGTTCAAACAAAATATGTACCCAGATTATGACTTACAGTCGTCTTTATCGGTTTGGAAACTTGCATCGGTAAACCCAGTTACCTCAAGTTATCCATCTCCATAGACTAAGAAAGCATCCTTAGTTCATCTAAGATACTTAAGGATGTTCTTAACCGCAACCCAGTGACCATCACCTGGATCAGTCTGATAGCGACTACACACATGCTCAAAGCATACGAGACATCAGGTCACGTATATATCATGCCATATATGATCGATCCGACTGCAGAAGTGAACGAGATCCGACTCATGTTGTCTCTCTCATCTTGAGTTTTAGGACACATGTCCTTAGATAGAGAGACGCCATGTGACACTTGCAACAGTCCCCTCTTAGACTGATCCATGTTGAATCTCTTCAACGCTTTATCAATGTATGTGCTCTGGGAGAGTCCAAGCAGCTTTCTAGATCTATCTCGCTAGATCTTTATTCCCAGAATAAAGGCTGCTTCTCCTAGATCTTTCATGGAGAATTTTTAATGAAAGCCAAGCTTTCACCGATTGTAGCATGGGAATGTCATTGCCGATAAGCATTACATCATCTACGTAAAGGACAATGAATGTCAGTGCGCTCCCACTAACCTTCTTATATACACAAGGATCATCCTCGTTTTGAACGAAATCATATTCTTTTATGATATCATCAAAATGTTGGTTCCAAGAACGAGATGCGTGCTTCAATCCATAAATGGACCGATTTAACTTGTTTTGGTACGAAAAAACCGTCAGGCTGTTGCATATAAACATCCTCGAAAAGGTTTCCGTTAAGGAAAGCGATTTTGACGTCCATCTGCCATATTTCATAATCGAAATATGCAGCAATAGTAATTTTTATCCGAATGGATTTAATCATGGCAACAGGTGAAAAAGTTTCATCGTAATCAACACCTTGTCGTTGACGATACCCTTTCGCTACAAGCCTAGCTTTGTACGTTTGTATGTTTCCATCCATGTCAGTCTTATTCTTGAAGACCCATTTACAACCAATATGCTTTACGCCTTCTGGTGCATCAACCAGTGTCCAAACTTGGTTGGTATACATGGAATCCATTTCGGACTTCATGTCTTCTTGCCATAAAGCGGAGTTGATATCTTGTATCGCTTCCTCATACGTAGCCGGCTCATTATCCTCAATAAGATTAATATCCACAAGAGGTGAGATCGAAAACCCATACCGCTAAGGTTGTTTTCTGACTCTCTTCGACCTACGCGGTTCTTGTGTATTAGAAGATTGTGGTACAGTCTCATCCCTGATGAACTGTTCGTGTTCCGTTTTGGAATCGGTGCCAAGAACAGTATCACTTGGATTTTCATCGAGTTCTATGATGAGTGGTAATTATATCACTATTTCCCACTCATTTAACCTAATATTTTGTATAGTTTCTTGAGTTTTGTGAATATTTTGATGTTTTTTGTGTTATTTTGTAGATAAATAAAGTTTCAGGACTCTCTGAAGGTGATTTGGGCACAAAACAGTGAAAATTGGACAAAAAGGCATTTTCGTAATTCTGCGCATCGCGACGCACAAGCCTATGGCGTCGCGACGCCTATCATGCACCAAAACTTGCTAACTTGCGCTGGGTCCACAAGTAAGAATCTGAGAAAGTTTGACTCTGCTAACGTCATCGTGCCACGTGTCACCATCACAGCCGATCTGCTAACGTGCGTCGTGCCACGTGTCATCATCCTACGGCGCCGACAGTCGCCATCGCCATATGTCACCATGTGTCACTCCACTTGTCACTCTACGTCATCGTCCATATCACCAGTTGACCGAGTCAAAGTGCCACGTCATTGCCACGTCATCATCAACCAATCACAACTTGCCACGTGTCGTAATTCTATGGTGCCGACAGTCACAATCACCACGTGTCACCATGTCAGCGCCATGTCAGCATCAATTATTGACTCACTTATCTGAAATTGACACGTGGCAGATAAGAATCTTCATCAGCCAATCACGAGCTGCCACATGTCGCAATAATTGAGTACCAACCACCTTGCCACGTGTCACCTTATCACCTTATCCAGAATCCGAAGCCGACGAACCAGAAGCTGCTACGTCGACAAAAAGCGCGTCATGACACGAAATCGACGTCGCGACACCCACCCCTACTGACGCCTATAAATAGAGCTCAAAATTTCAGTTTCAGATGTACCTTCCTCTCTCATTTCTCTGATGTAAATAGGGAGTTTTCTATTTAGTTTCTTTTAAATTTTAGTTTTGTAATTAATTTTAATTACGTTCTGTTGTAATAATAATTTACTTTTTTTTTCTTTTTACAGTTTTTACTATTCACCATGAGGAGGTAACTTCCCCAACAAGGGTGAAAGGTAATTCTTTTACTGTTAATATTTTGATTAATCTCCCTTAAATATAATATATTCACTATTTAAAATATTGACTTAAAAAGGATACCGCTATATTGGTCAGTTGGTAATTCATTTTAATCTGGTTTAAACCTGACTAATCAAGGATACCGCCAGATTGATCGGTTGGTAAGTAAATTTTCTTACCGCCTATATGGCATGTTTATTTTGATTCCACCTATATGGATGGTTGGACTTAATTTGACTTAATCAGGTTACCGCCTACATGGACGGTTGGTAAAATAATCACAAGTTAATATATTATATTAATGGAGATATCTAAATAATAAATAGTAAAAGTTGATCATTTTACCTTAGCATTTTATTTTATTGTAATTTACTTTTCAGCTTTTACTTTACCGCAATTACTTTTCAGCATTTTTTCTTTATGTCTTTTACTTTTATCTTTTTACTAGCCCTAATTATGTGTTGTAACTAAGTTAGTTAGAATCATCACCATTTCAAATCAATCAATCAACCTGTTAGATACTAGTAATCATTTGACCTCATAAAATTAATAGATTAGGTATTAAGTCCTCGTGGGATCGATACTTTTTATACTACTTGAACGATACGTACGCTTGCGTTATACATATGTGTTTACGCCGGTCATGTTTTTGGCGCCGTTGTCGGGGACTTATTTATCTTTCACTATTAGTTTAGAGGTTAGATACATTTACTTGTATCTAATTTTCTTTTTACTTATTATTTTTGTTTTCTTGTGTTTCAGGTTCTCAGAAAATTCATGAGACGAACCACAAGCTTTGAACTTCGACCGCTTGACCCGGAAATTGAAAGAACCATCAGATAGTTGAGAAGGGAAAGACGAGAAGGCCAAGAAGCAATTGTTAACATAGAACCTGAACCTTTGGAGGTTGCACCACCAATTCCCATTCGAGACAGAACCATTCCGGTGGTTGACATACTCATTTCCTGTATTGTACTTCCTCCCCTACCAGCAAATGCAGGTGACATCAAAACATGCATTCAGATGATTCAGCAGTCAATTCATTTTTTTGGGAATGCAACTGAAGATCCTAATGCCCACATCAGCAACTTCCTGGAAGTTTGTGGCACTTTCAATTACAACCGAGAAGCTGAAAAAGCAATGAGACTGCGTATTTTCCCATACTCCTTGAAAGACAGAGCTAAAGCTTGGCTACATTCACTACCAGCAGGTTCCATCACAACTTGGAACACTTTAGCCACCAAATTTCTTACAAAGTACTTTCCACCAGCCAGAACTGGAAAGCTGAGGAATGACATCACATCCTTTGTGCAACAAGACTCAGAAACTCTCTACGAAGCTTGGGAAAGGTACAAAAATTTGCTCCGGAAATTTCCTCACCATGAGATTCCAAAATGGCTTCAAGTCCAAACCTTCTATAATGGACTTTCTGGACTGATGTGAACCATAATTGATGCTGC
Source organism: Zanthoxylum bungeanum (assembly GCA_019454045.1). Classification (NCBI taxonomy): domain Eukaryota; kingdom Viridiplantae; phylum Streptophyta; class Magnoliopsida; order Sapindales; family Rutaceae; genus Zanthoxylum; species Zanthoxylum bungeanum. The sequence continues at coordinate 18,796 of SKCR01049434.1, forward strand.
TATTGGAGGAGCTTTAATGGCAAAAGGAGAAGATCAAGCTTGGGACCTAATCGAAGAAATGGCCAACAACATTCCTTGTGGTCAACAGAAAGGAGCATGATCCAAAGAATTGCAGGAATTTATGAAAGTGGAGCCAATACAGCAGTCAACGCCAAGCTAGATCAGATATGAAATTCATGGAGACTCTCAGCACTGGATCCACAAGTTCACCATATGGAGGAGCACCAGAACCAAACCAACTTGAAGAGACGTGTGAATTATGTCAACAATTTCAACAGACAGGGGAACAATCCATATTCCAACACCTACAACCCAGGGTGGGAATCATCCCAATTTTTCATGGAGCAACAATTCAGGACAAAAGAACAATCCACCACCTGGATTCCAACAGCAGAACTATCCACCACCAGGATTTCAACAACAGAACAAAGGCCAGGAACATGAAAAGAACCATAAATGAAAGAATGATTGCAGAGATGTTCAAAAATCAACAAGCAGCATATGATGCTATCTTTCAGAGCCAATCTGCTTCCATCAAAGCACTGGAGAATCAAATCGGACAACTGGCCAATGCTCAAAGTTACAGACCGCCAGGTAATCTTCCCAGCAACACAGAACCCAATCCAAGGAACCGAGGAAATGAGCAATGTCAAGCCATCACCTTGAAACGTGTTACTGAAATCAATAAAGATGTTTGAATCAAGGCAAAAATTGAGGAAGTTTCAAAAGAAACAGGGCAACAGACGGAGGAAAGAAAAGCAAAGGAAAAAGAAAAAGATCAGATCATTCCACCTCCACCTTTTCCTCAGCGACTTCAGAAAAACAAACTGGACAAGCAATTTGCTCGTTTCTTGGAGGTTTTCAAAAAGCTGCACATCAATATTCCATTTGCAGAAGCCTTGGAAGAAATGCCCAGCTATGTAAAATTCATGAAAGACATTCTTTCACGAAAAATGAAGATTGGGAGATTACGAGACAGTAGCATTGACGGAAGAATGCAGTGCCATCATTCAGAGGAAACTCCACCCAAAGCTGAAAGATCCTGGCAGTTTCATTGTCCCATGCACCATTGGAGAACACTATATCGGTAAGGCTTTATATGACTTAGGTGCAAGTGTTAATTTGATGCCTTTTTCTATTTACAGGAAACTGCAAATTGGAAAAGCAATGCCTACCTCAGTCTCATTACAACTTGCTGATCGAACGCTCGCATTTCCAAGAGGTGTTGTTGAAGATGTGCTGGTCAAAGTTGACAAACTCATTCTCCCAGCAGATTTCATCATCCTTGACATGGAAGAAGACAAATAAGTACCTATCATTCTTGGGAGACTATTCTTGGCTACAGGTAAAACTGTGATTGATGTGCAAAAATGAGAACTGACCATGAAAGTGCAGGACCAAGAAGTTACTTTCAATGTTTCAAAGCCATGAAATTCCCGAACGATGAAAAGGAAGAAGAATGCTTCAGAGTTGATGTTGTTGATAATATCATTCAGGATACTGAGCTAAATCCCACGGCTACACTTGAAGCTTGTATCACCAACATGACTAACAGCGAGCTAGATGCTGAAATCCTGGAATGTATCAACTACCTTGACAAACCATTCCGATTCAAATCAACACCACCAGTTGAAAGCTTAGAACTGCTAAAGAAAGATCGAATCAAGACTTCGATTGAAGAACCACCATAGCTGGAGCTGAAGTTACTTTCGAACCATCTTAGGTATGTATTTCTTGGAAACTCTTCTGAATTACCTGTTATTATTTCTTCTTCACTAACATTGGAGCAGGAATAAAAGTTACTGAGGGTATTACGAGAGCACAAAAGAGCCATTGGCTGGACTATAGCAGACATTCGAGGCATTAGTCCATCATTTTACATGCACAAGATCCTGATGAATGATGAATACAAACCCACAGTGGAGCATCAACGGAGACTTAATCCAATCATGAAGGAGTTCGTGAAGAAAGAAATCATCAAATGGTTGGATGCTGGCATCATTTACCCCATCTGAGATAGTACTTGGGTGAGTCCTATGCAGTGTGTGCCGAAGAAAGGAGGAATCACTGTGGTTACCAATGAAAATAACGAGCTAATCCCAACCAGAACGGTGACTGGATGGAGAGTATGCATGGACTACTGAAAGCTGAACAAAGCAACACGAAAGGACCATTTTCTGCTACCATTCATTGACCAGATGTTAGACAGACTGGCAGGACATGAGTTCTATTGTTTTCTGGATGGATATTCAAGGTACAATCAGATTGCCATCGCATCAGAAGATCAGGGGAAAACTACATTTACATGTCCCTATGGTACTTTTGCTTTCCGCAGAATGCCATTTGGATTATGTAATGCCCCCGCTACATTTCAGCATTGCATGCTGGCCATCTTCTCAGACATGTTGGAGCAGAGTATGGAGGTTTTCATGGATGACTTTTTTGTGTGTGGAGACTCATTTGACCACTGCTTGTAAAATTTGGAACATATGTTACAAAGGTGCGAAGATACAAACCTGGTACTCAATTGGGAGAAATGCCATTTTATGGTACAGGAATGCATTGTTCTTGGACACCGGATCTCATAAAAAGGAATCTAGGTAGACAAAGCAAAGATTGAAACAATTGAAAAACTACCTCCGCTGACATCTGTCAAAGGGATTAAGAGCTTTCTCGGACATGCAGGTTTTTACAGAAGATTTATCAAAGACTTTTCCAAGATTGCTAAACCTTTGTGAAATCTTCTGGAGAAGGATGTGCCTTTCAACTTCACTAAAGAATGCCAGGAAGCTTTTGAGATATTAAAACAGAAGCTGATTTATGTCCCCATCATTGTAGCAACAGACTGGACTTTTCCATTTGAAGTGATGTGTGATGCTAGTGATTTTGCTGTAGGTGAAGTTTTGGGACAACGCAAAGCAAAAATTTTCCACACCATTTACTACTCCAGCAGAACTTTGAATGAAGCACAACTCAACTATACATCCACTGAAAAGGAGTTGCTCGCAGTTGTGTACGCTTTTGACAAATTCTGCTCCTATCTGCTGGGTCCCAAAGTGGTGGTCTACACAGATCATTCAGCAATCAAATATCTGATCATGAAGAAAGATGCCAAACCCAGATTGATCCATTGGATACTTATTCTGCAATAATTTGACGTGGAGATCAAAGATAGGAAAGGGACAGAAAACCAAGTAGCAGATCATCTATCGAGGCTCAAGAATGGAGAAACAGCTGGAAAAGATCTGTTAATCAAAGAAACCTTTCCAGATGAACAGCTGTTTGCCATGAAACACCAAGATGCCCCTTGGTATGCTGACTATGTCAGAGAATGGGGAATATTTCGAAGAGAAATGAAGGACCGTTGTAAAATATTCTGGAAGTGGAGATATTCGATGTGTGGGGTATAGATTTCATGGGACCCTTTGTTCTATCATTCAGAAGCCTGTACATCTTGGTTGTTGTAGACTACGTCTCCAAATTGGTCGAAGCAATTGCACTGCCATCCAATGATTCAAAAGTGGTGATCAAATTCCTGAAAAAGAATATTTTCACTCGATTCAAAACACCTCATGCAATCATCAGCGATGGTGGCACACATTTATGTAATAGATACTTTGATGCACTCCTATCCAAATACGGAGTTACTCACAAGGTTGTCACTGCTTACCATCCACAGTCAAACGGACAGGTTGAAGTTTCAAATAGGGAAATCAAAAGAATCTTGGAGAGAACTGTTGGATCAATAAGGAAAGACTGGTCTAGAAAACTAGATGATGCATTATGGGCCTACCGAACAGCTTACAAGACACCCATTGGTTTGTCCCCATATCGATTGGTGTTTGGAAAAGCGTGCCATCTGCCAGTTGAGCTTGAACACAAGGAGTACTGGGCACTGAAGAAGTTGAATCTTGATTCACAAGCTGCAGGAGAGAAACGACTCACCAACTCAACGTATTGGAGGAATTTCGCCTACAGGCTTATGAGAATGCCAAATTGTATAAAGAAAAGACCAAGAAATGACATGATCGAAAAATAATGCATAGACAGTTGGAACCAAGTCAATAAGTGTTGTTATACAATTCACGGTTGAAACTTTTCCCTGGAAAGTTGAAATCAAGATGGTCAGGTCCATTTGTCATCACTCAGGTTTTACCATATGGAGCTGTTGAGTTACTGGATCCTAACACCAATGAAACATTCAAAGTTAATAGTCAGCGTGTCAAGCACTACTGGGGAGAAACATTTGAGCGACAAAAAGAAAGTGTCACACTTTCAAATCCAGCCTAACGTTCGAGAAGTCACGTCTAGCTGATGACTTTTAAACTTATCGCTCGTAGGGAGGCAACCCATGCAATTTTTGTATATATTGTGATCTGGTGTGTTTTATTTTGTGTGTTTAATTTTTGCAGGTTTAGTCATTTCACAATGGAAGAAGTTCTCGCAAAACTTCACAAGCAATTTCCTTCTCTCCCTCAAAACTCTCTGATGAAAGTCTACAAAGCTCGCTAGAACGGATGAGATTACTAACGATCCATGGTGTTCCTAATGATATTCATTGGGTAATTGAAGCACGGGTCCGATTGGCAGGTGAGTCTTATGAATATTTTATTTCACATCTGCCTGGTTTTGGAAGAAGCACCTATGCAAAGAAACATAGAGCTAAGCAAATGGGTGTTTGTTACAAATGTGCACGCTGGAATTGCAATACTCGTTGTCGTTCTTTAGGAATGGTGTCTGATAATCGCGAAGATAAAATTAAATTCATTAGGGATGGCTTGAGTAAGAAGTCTGTAGATAATATATCTTCGACTCTTGAGACGCATCCCAGTGGATATGTTCATATAGCCATTCGTAAATTACATACACAATTTCAAAAAGAAAGACAACTGTTTAGTCTTGGGAATCTGACTCAAAAATACCCTGTTTCCCAATTTATAAGAAAATTGGATGGGAAGCTTGTCCCTGATGCATAGACTTCAATCAAGCCGCTACTTTTCTTGTACATATTATATCTCTTTGTCTTTTCCTAATAATTGTAATTTGTTTTATTGTTTTCTTTTATTTTCTCCGACAGGATCCAGACCTTTTTGACTATCACGATTTATTTTACTGTTAACTAATAATTGTCATTTGGCAGGTACTAGTGATATTATTTTACTCACCCTTTTCAGGTGTTATAAATTCAACTCATCATTACACTCTTGAAGACATCCCGAGTAAAACATTGAAGCCATTTCAAGAAGACGGGTTGAAAACATCTGTGTGTTTTGCGGTACTAGTGTTGGTGTTAAGCCACAATACGTAGAAGCAGCACAGGAATTGGGTCGAGTCTTAGCATCAAAGAATATGCACTTAGTATATGGCGGAGGCAATCTTGGACTAATGGGGATCATTTCAAAGGTTGTACAGGAAGGAGGCAGTCATGTTTTGGGAATCATCCCAAAACCCTTGGCAGAGGCAAATCTTATTGGACCATCAAACAGAGAGGAACTTATTGTGCCAGGTATGTCCGAGCGACTAGTGGAAATGATTAACTGTGCTGATGCTTTTATTGCTTTGCCAGGTGGCTTGGGCACATTGGAGGAAATGTTTATAGTGCTATCTTGGGTGAACTTGAACATACACCAGAAACCGCTTGGATTTACAACGTTGATGGATTTTATGATTTTCTTTGTGTGTTTCTTGATGATGCCCGGTGTAGGCACTGTATTTTTGCATGTAAGTCCCGATGATGAGTCTCACATGAAGACACTACCTCTTTAAATTGTGGAAGCCGCGGGAAACGGACGTCGGAAGGGAAGAGTCAGGAATTGACATCTTGTTGGATTTAATTCGCTTGTTTAGCTTCAGGTTCGCTTGTTGGACCTCTGTTTTAAAACACATCCTTAGCCAAAACCCCCGCAAGTCACATACCAAGCCCACCAAAATGAGCCAAGCCCACGCCCAAGGAAACCAAACCCTACGCCCATTGCCTTCTAAATTAACCAAAACACACATTAAACACATGCATAAATCAAGCCAAATCCCCTTCCTAAATTAAAGAAATCCCATGGATCCCATTCCTAATTAAATCAAATCATATCCCTAACTAAAAGAGAAGAAATCAAATTAAATCAAATCATATCCCTAACTAAAAGAGAAGAAATCAAATTAAATCAAATCAATTCCCTAATTAAAAGATTTTTCCTTATCACACATTAATTAAAAATATCTACATTAATTACACAAATCCTTTCCCTTTTCAAACAAGGATAGCTCCCATCCCTTTGCCTATAAAAAGAAGCCTTCACCAACACATCAATGGGCTAGCTCATTCTCACATATACGGCACCAAAAAAACCATTAGCCTCTCAACTCCACTCTCGGCAACACAACCCATCACTCACGTCCACAAGCCTCCCATGTTATTGCCTCATTCAACCCTCTCACGTAAGCCACCTGCTCCACACATCAACTCCACTACACATAAGAAACCCCATAGCTACCTCATGCCTAACCCTTCACACATCAGCCTATTCACGCCACCTGCCTTCATCCCCCTTCATGCTAAAGTCCTCCTTAGATACTGCCCATTTCACGCCTAGCCACATAACCCTTCATCACTCAGCACCCTCACGCCACAGCAAGCCCTCAACGCCACTCCTCATTCTCCACGCCACAGTAAGCACTAAATCACCACATACCGTTCAACAATTCACGTAAAACCCCCTGAACAGCCCTTAAATTGCCGTGAAAACTGCCTAATTCAGCCCAGATAAAACCCCGCAAACTGCCCAGTCCATTACCACATATAACCCCGCAAACTGCCCTTGCAATTACCGTAAAATACACCCAAAAAATTGCCCAAAATAGTCCAGATTTTACCCGCAAAATTGCACCAAAAACTGCATCGTAAAACCCACAAACCGTAAGCCAAAACAGTCCCACTTTACCGCAAAACAGTGAGCCAATACCGCGACCAGAAATAGCCATAAAACAGAGTAAAACATAGCAGCCCAAACAGCAAAACAGCGAAGGAAAACGTTGAACCAGTGAACCGGAGGAGTTACAGAGCATCAACCCTTCCGACGGCCGTGTAACTCACTTCCGAGAGACGACTTAAGTGGTTAGACCTGAGGGCACCCCTTTTATTTATTATCATTTATTCTTTTATTTATTTTGTTACTTTATTTCGCATGAGTATTGTGGATTGGTGCATGATGTGATTTCCGGATGAACGAAATATGTGTTCTCTCTTGCGGTATATCAGATGGAAACCTGGACGTAAATTCCGTAGCCGAATCTGAATGGACGGTATTGCGTTTTGCACTTGGGATACAATGCCACGTACCACTTGAGAGACACACATATTTCATTTCATCCAACCTTGTATTCGAGCATGATTAGGTTGCTAGTATGTTATTTATTCCTTAAGCATGATTTAGCCATTAGTACGTTGTTTCTTTATGCATGTTATAGTTATATTCTTTTGCAATAGGAATTTAATTTCCGTTTATGTTTAGGATGTTATTTATTCTTTGTATTTGATAATTCAACATGTTCATTCGTATGTTTTCCGTTATGATAACTTACCTTCAAAGCATGCAAACTTAGACGTAGGATTTACTTTCATGAATGCGAACTAGATCTAGGTTACTCTTGGATATATATATTGCATAGATTCGGTTAAGTTATTGCACAAATCATTTCATTACAAGAGGCATAAGTAAGGGACCATTCTGAACCCAATGGTTTGAGATCTTCCCTTGCGAGGGGTGAGTGCGGCCTTAAATCATTTTCCCGGTTCACACCGGGTGGTGACTCCATGTTATTTCCCCGGTTTAGTTCCCTCACGGGCTATTTCGTACTCCCAACTAGGCCGCGAGCCTAGAACAACATCGTCAAGTTATGTGTCCTACACCCGGAGAAATGGGTTCGTGTCAAAACCTTTAAAAGAACTCCTCTTCACTGGCAGAACTGCTCCGGATCTAATAGACCAACTCTTAGCCTATGAACCACAAGTTGACCCTATCCTTTCAAAGATAAATTGGTCCGAGGACGATCGTGGTAAGAGGCGTTGGATTAATCTGGATCTTAACCTTTAATTTCCTGTAGAATTTCAACTAACCATGTATTATCTTCTAAACTCTTCTTCTACTGTTTAAGACATTGGGGACAATGTCTCATTTAGGTTTGGGGGAGGGAATTAGGTGATCAGTACCTTGTTTTTAGTTTGTGTGTTATTTTTATTTTTAATCCAAAATTTTTCGAAAAATACTAAAAATTGAAAATTTTTCAAAAATTACAAAAATATTTTGTGTTTTTATTTTGACTAAAAAGGTGAAATTGGTAAGAGATAGCTGAGTAAGGAGTTTTCACTCCTGATACGTATCTCAAACCATTTTTGAAACAAGTTAGTTTTTGTTTATTTCATTTTAAATTATTTAATTTGTAAATTCTCCATAAAACTGACTAAAATGGATTTTCATATGCTCAGTTGGCAGGTATTATCAACATGCATGGTAACATACGGACATGAGCTAAAATTGAAAAGTTTGTAATATTCAGTGCTCTAGTTTAATTGGAGGAAGCATCTCAAAAAGTGATGGAGTAAAAAAAACAAAAAAAACAAAAAAACATCTGAGATCCGAGTTATTAAGTCTGTAAGGGTGTTTTAACACCCAGTGCCCTAAAGCCAACTGGTTTGGGTGTCACTGGCCCAAAGCTCGCTACATGGATCAAAGATGCTGCAAAAATATATAAATCTAAAGTCTGAGTAATTAAGTCCGCAGGGGTGTCTTAACTCCTGGTGCCCTAAAGCCAACTGCTTTGGGAGCCACCGACCCAAAGCTCACTACATAGATGGAAGATATTGTATATAAATAAAAAAAATCAAAAATCAAAGAACAGAAAAATCAGAAAAATTATTTCATTGCTACAAAAAGGTGTGAATTCTGATAAAACTTTAGGACAAAAATATTACTCTCTTATCAACTGCACTTATGACTGTTTTGGGCAAAAATGAGTTGTTTAATATTCTGTTGGCTGTGTATATGAAGAATGGTAAATATAATCGGAGAAAGAAAACAACTAGTAACTTGGAGTAGAAGTTTCACCTGATTAGTCACTAACTTCTTTATTCTCTTTTCGCTTGTCTTTTTGCTTTTGTGTGCATTAGTTTTACTACCTTTTTACTTTTGTAAAATGTTAGTGGGTATCATTGCTGTAAACCCTCACGAGACTACAACTCATCCACTAGGGACACCTAGGGTTTAAAGACTTGTTGCATACGCTAAATGCAACTGTGATCCATACGAAAGTGGCTTAGTTAAATTTTATTTTAAAGATGATTATGTTATTTTATTATTGTTTTGCTCGAGGACTAACAAAATGTTAGGTTTGGGGGTGTGATGAGTGGTAATTATATCAATATTTCCCACTCATTTAACTAAAATTTTGTATAGTTTCTTGAGTTTTGTGAATATTTTGATGTGTTTTGTGTTATTTGTAGATAAATAAAGTTTCAGGACTCTCTGGAGGTGATTTGGCACAAAACATTGAAATTAGACAAAATGGCATTTTCGTAATTCTGCGCGTCGCGACGCGTAAGCCTATGACGTCGCGACGCCTATCATGCACCAAAACTTGCTAACGTGCGCCGGGTCCACAAGTCAGAATCTGAGAAAGTTTGACTTTGCTAACGTGCGTCGTGCCACGTGTCACCATCAAAGTCGATATGCTAACTTGCGTCGTGCCACGTCTCATCATCCTACGGTGCCGACAGTCTCCATCGCCATGTGTCACTCCACTTGTCACTCCATGTCATCGTCCACATCACCAGTTGACCGAGTCAAAGTGCCATGTCATTGCCACGTCATCATCAGCCAATCACAGCGTGCCACGTGTCGCAATTCTATGGTGCCGATAGTCACAATCACCACGTGTCGCCATGTCAGCGCCACATCATCATCAATTATTGACTCACTTATCCATAATTGACACGTGGCAGATAAGAATATTCATCAGCCAATCACGAGCCGCCACGTGTCGCAATAATTGAGTCTCAACCACCTTGCCATGTGTCACCTTATCCAGAATCTGAAGCGGACGAACCAGAAGCTGCCACGTCGGAAAAACGTGCGTCGCGACGCCCAATCCCTACTGACGCCTATAAATAGAGCTCGAAATTTCAGTTTCAGATGTACCTTCTTCTCATTTCTCTGATGTAAAATAGAGAGTTTTCTATCTAGTTCTTTTAAATTTTACTTTTTAATTAATTTTAATACTTCTGTAGTAATAATAATTAACTTTTGTTTTTACTTTTACAGTTTTTACTCTATTCACCAGGAGATGTAACTTCCCCAGCTAGGGTGAAAGTAATTATTTTATGTTAATTTAGATTACTCCCTTAAATATAATATATTCACTATTTAAATATTGACTAAAAAAAGGATACGCTGATGAGTGGTATTTATATCACTATTTCCCACTCATTTAGCCTAATGTTTTGTATTGTTTCTCGAGTTTTATGAACGTTTTGATGTGTTTTGTTGTTATTTTACAGATAAATAAAGTTTGGAAAGCACTTGAGGCAATTTGGGGCAAAAACGGACAAAAATGCGTCAACAGGGATATTTTCGTCTTTTCCGCGTCGCGACGCTGAAGCCTTGCGCGGCGCGACGCCCAGGATGCGCCGAATGTGCTAACATGCGCCGTCAGCCACGTGTCAAAATCTGATAGGTTGGACTTGCTAACGTGCGCCGGATCTTGCTAACGTGCGCCGCCCTTGCTAACATGCGCCTCATGCCATGTGTCATCACCTCATTGGACCACCCAAACCGCGTGCCACGTGTCGCCTCTCTCTTGGACCGAATAATCAACGAATCAGAGCATGCCACGTGTCACCATTCTATTAGACCGAATTTACACCCAATCACAAGATTACACGTGGCACGATTTCATTGGACCGGATCGCCAGTCAACCAGAGCGTGACACATGTCACCAATTATTGTACCGACAGCCGCGTGGTCAACGTACGCGTGGAATCCATAAACTGTTTCCAGCGTCGCGACGCTAGTGCATTTTCAGCGTCGCGACGCTGGACCAAAATTTGCCTATAAAAGGAGGCCGCCATTTCAGTTTTAGTTGCACATTCTCTCTCATTTTCTTTGATGTAAAATCGGGAGTTTCTCTCCCTAATCTCTTTTAATTTAAGTTTTGTAATTAATTACATTTTGTAATAGTAATTACTTTCTGTAATAGTAATAGTAATAGTAATTTATCTTGTTTTTACTGTTTCAGTTTTACTATTCAACCATGATGAGGTAACTTCTCCTTGCTAAGGTGAAAGGTAATTCTTTTTACTGTTACTATTAGATTAATCTCCCTTAAATATAATATATTTACTATTTAAAATTTGACTTAATACGGATACCGCCATATTGGTCGGTTGGTTATTAAATTTAAATTGGTTTAAATCTGACTAATCCAGGATACCGCCTATATGGCTGGTTGATAATTAAATTTTCTTACCGCCTATATGGCAGGTTCATGGACAAATCATACCGCCTTTATGGCTGGTCGGACTTAATTTGAATTAATCAGGTTTACCGCCTATATGGCTGGTTGGTAATATTATCACAAGTTTATATATTATTTTATGGGAGATATCTAAAATAGTAAATAGTAAAAGTAATTCCTTTTACCTTAGCATTTTATTTTATTTACTTTTCAGTATTTACTTTACCGCATTTACTATTTCGCATTTTTACTTTATGACTTTTACTTTTAAGTTTTTACTAGCCCTAGCCATGTGTCATAACTAAGTTAGTTATCTAGGGTTGTGATGAATTTCAATATCACTGGTTTATAAGAGTTAGATTATAGTTTGGGTAATATAAAGATTTATTTATTGAGTCTTAATCTTAATGCTTTTTATTAACTGGCCATTAATAAATTGATTAGGTAAACTTAAAATGAACTAGACATAGGGATTTTAAGTTTAAGACCTTAGACTCAATAGCCCACGATCTTCCTTGAGGATAGATAACTCTTTTAATAGATTTCCTTACAGGATAGGAATATACCTGTCGGGCGGGGGTAGCCTTAATTGGAACTTAATCTTAATGAATCTAGGTAATTTGGTTGACATAGACATATGGTTCAATTGGATTATACTAGGTATTTGTAATTGACCATCGGAAGAGGCTTTCACATAATTTAGTGTTCTAGGTTAATAAATCAATATATTACCCAACTATAGGATAACCACTTCATCTTTAAATAATATTGAAAAGATTCACAACCCTAGATAGTTTTTAATATTGAATTTTCTTAAAACTTACTTTCGAACAATTTTATTTACTTGTCTTTAAATTTAGAATCGTCGCCATTTCAAATCAATCAAACAACCTGTTAGATACTAGTAATCATTTGACCTCATAAAATTAATAGCTTAGGTATTAAGTCCTCGTGGGATCGATATTTTTTATACTACTTGAACGATACGTACGCTTGCGTTATACGTGTGTGTTTACGCCGGTCAAGTTTTTGGCGCCGTTGCCGGGGACTTATTTATCTTTTACTATTAGTTTAGGGGTTAGATACGTTACTTGTATCTAATTTCTTTTTACTTATTGTTTTTATTTTCTTGTGTTTCAGGTTCTCAGAAACTTTATGAGACGAACCAGAAGCTTTGAACTTCGACCGCTTGACCCGGAAATTGAAAGAACCATCAGACAGTTGAGAAGGGAACGGCGAGAAGGCCAAGAAGCTTTAGTCAACATGGAACCTGAACCTTTGAATGTTGCACCACCAATTCCCATTCGAGACAGAACCATTCCGGTGGTTGACAGACTCATTTCTTGTATTGTACTTCCTCATTTACCAGCAAATGCGGTGACATCAAAACATGCATTCAGATGATTCAGCAGTCAGTTCAGTTTGGAGGAAATGCAATTGAAGACCCTAATACCCACATCAGCAACTTCCTGGAAGTTTGCGGCACTTTCAATTACAACCGAGAAGCTGAAGAAGCAATTAGACTGCGTGTTTTCCCATACTCCTTGAAGGACAGAGCTAAAGCTTGGCTACATTCACTACCAGCAGGTTCCATCACAACTTGGAACATTTTAGCCACCAAATTTCTTGCAAAGTACTTTCCACCAGCCAGAACTGGAAAACTGAGAAATGACATCACATCCTTTGTACAACAAGACTCGGAAACTCTCTACGAAGCTTGGGAAAGGTACAAAGATTTGCTCCGGAAATGTCCTCATCATGAGATTCCAAAATGGCTTCAAGTCCAAACTTTCTATAATGGACTTTCTGGAATAATGAGAACCACAATCGATGCTGCTGCTGGAGGAGCCCTGATGGAAAAGGAGAAGATCAAGCCTGGGACCTAATTGAAGAAATGGCCAACAACAATTCTTTGTGGCCAACAGAAAGGAGCATGATCCAAAGAATTGCAGGAATTTATGAAAGGAGTCAATACAGCAGTCAATACCAAGCTGGATCAGATATGCAAATTCATGGAGACTTTTACCACTGGATCCACAAGTTCACCATATGGACGAGCACAAGAAACCAAACCAACTTGAAGAAACGGTGAATTATGTCAATAATTTCACAGACGGGGAACAATCCATATTCCAACACCTATAACCCAGGGTGGAGGAATCATCCTAATTTTTCATGGAGTAACAATTCAGGGCAAAAGAACAATCCACCACCTGGATTCCAACAGAACTATTCACCATCTGGATTTCAGCAACAAAACAGAGGCCAGGAGCAGACAAATGAACCAGGAATAGCAGAAGTGCTGGCTCAGTTAAAAAAGTACGATGCTATGATTCAGAGCCAATCAGCTTCTATTAAAGCACTGGAGAATCAAATCGGCCAACTGGCCAATGCTCAGAGTTACAGACCACCAGGAAATCTTCCCAGCAACACAGAACCAAATCCAAGGAACCGAGGAAAGGAGCAAATTCAAGCCATTACTTTGAAAAGCGGTACTGAGATCAACAAAGATGTAGGGATCAAGGCAACAATTGAGGAAATTCCAAAGATGCAGTTCCACAGATGGAGGAAAAGAAGCAAAGGAAAAAGAAAAAGATCAGATCATTCCACCTCCACCTTTTCCTCAGCGACTTCATAAAAACAAACTTGACAAGCAGTTTGCTCGTTTCTTGGAGGTATTCAAAAAGCTGCATATCAACATTCCATTTGCAGAAGCCTTGGAAGAAATGCCCAGCTATGTAAAATTCATGAAAGATATTCTTTCACGAAAACGGAGATTGGGAGAGACTGAAACAGTAGCATTAACGGAAGAATGCAGCGCCATTATTCAGAGGAAACTTCCTCCGAAGTTGAAAGATCCTGGCAGTTTCACAGTTCCATGCACCATTGGAGAACATTATCATCGGTAAGGCTTTATGTGATTTAGGAGCCAGTGTTAACTTGATGCCTTTTTCTATTTACAGGAAACTGCAGATTGGAGAAGCAATGCCTACCTCAGTTTCATTGCAACTTGCGGACCGAACACTTGCATTTCCAAGAGGTGTTGTTGAAGATGTGCTGGTGAAAAAGTAGACAAACTAATTCTCCCAGCAAATTTCATCATCCTTGACATGGAAGACAAGAAAAGAAATACCTATCATTCTTGGTAGACCATTCCTAGCTACAGGTAAAACTGTGATTGATGTGCAAAAAGGAGAACTAACCATGAAGTGCAGGACCAAGAAGTGACCTTTAATGTTTTCAAAGCCATGAAATTCCCGAGCGATGAAAAGGAAGAAGAATGTTTCAGAGTTGATGTTGTTGAAAGTATCGTTCAAAATACTGAGCCAAATCCCACAGATACACTTGAAGCTTGCATCACCAACATGACTGACAGTGAGCTAGATGCTGAAATCCTGGAATGTATCAATTACCTTGACAAACCATTCCGATTCAAAGCGACACCACCAGTTGAAGCTTGGAACTGCCCAAGAAAGATCGAATCAAGCCTTCGATTGAAGAACCACCACAGCTGGAGCTGAAGTTACTCCGAGCCATCTCAGGTATGCATTTCTTGGAAACACTTCTGAATTACCTGTTATTATTTCTTCTTCACTAACATTGGAACAGGAAGAAAAGCTACTGAGAGTATTACGAGAACACAAAAGAGCCATTGGCTGGACTATAGCAGACATTCGAGGCATTAGTCCATCATTTGCATGCACAAGATTCTGATGAACGATGAGTACAAACCCACAGTGGAGCATCAACGGAGACTTAATCCAATCATGAAGGAAGTCGTGAAGAAAGAAATAATCAAATGGTTGGATGCTGGCATCATTTACCCAATTTCAGATAGTAGTTGGGTGAGTCCTATGCAGTGTGTACCAAAGAAAGGAGGAACTACTGTGGTTACCAATGAAAAGAATGAGCTAATTCCAACAAGAACGGTGACTGACTAGATGGAGAGTATGCATGGATTACAGGAAGCTGAACAAAGCCACGAGAAATGACCATTTTCCGCTACCATTCATTGACCAGATGTTAGACAGACTGGCAGGACATGAATTCTATTGCTTTCTTGACGGATATTCAGGATACAATCAGATTGCCATCGCCCAGAAGATCAGGGAGAAAACCACATTTACATGTCCTTATGGTACTTTTGCTTTCCGCAGGATGCCATTTGGATTATGTAATGCCCCCGCCACTTTTCAGCGTTGCATGATGGCCATATTCTCAGACATGCTGGAGCAGAGTATGGAGGTTTTCATGGATGACTTTTCTGTATTTGGAGATTCTTTTGATCATTGTTTGCAAAATTTGGAACAGGTGTTACAAAGATGCGAAGATACAAACTTGGTGCTCAATTGGGAGAAATGTCATTTCATGGTACATGAAGGCATTGTTCTTGGACACCGGATCTCACAAAAGGGGATGAGGTAGACAAAGCAAAGATAGAGACAATTGAAAAACTACCTCCACCAACATCTGTCAAAGGGATTCGGAGCTTTCTCGGACATGCAGGTTTTTTATAGGAGATTTATCAAAGATTTTTCCAAGATTGCAAAACCTCTTTGCAATCTTCTGGAGAGGATGTGAGCCTTTCCTTTCACCAAAGAATACAGGAAGCTTTTGAGATCTTAAAAAAGAAGAAGCTGATTTCTGCCCCCATCATTGTAACACCAGACTGGACCCTTCCATTTGAAGTGATGTGCGATGCTAGTGATTTTGCTGTAGGTGCAGTTTTGGGACAACTCAAAGCAAAGATTTTCCACACCATTTCTACTCCAGCAGACCATGTTAGCTCAACCATCTTAAGGACACGCAGCGGAGTCTGACAAGACGAACTCTGAATGAATTCAACTCAACTCAAACACACTGAAAAGGTGGTGCTACACAGATCTTCAGCAAAAAATGTGTACGCTTTTGACAAATCCGTTGGATACTTCTTCTGCAAGAATTCGACGTGGAGATCAGAGACAGGAAAGGAACAGAGAATCAGGTGGCAGATCATCTATCGAGGCTCGAGAATGGAGAAACAACTGACAAAGATCTGTCAATCAAAGAAACTTTTCCAGATGAACAGCTGTTTGCCATGAAACAACAGGAAGTCCCTTGGTATGCTGACTATGTCAACTACATTGTGTCAGGAAAATGGCCGTTGGAATGGACAAACTCAGCAACGGAAAAAGTTCTTCAAAGAAGTCAATCACTATGTCTGGGATGAACCGTACCTGTTCAAACGATGTGCTGATCAATTATTGAGACGATGTGTTCCACAGGAGGAAATCAACAGTGTTTTGCAGCACTGTCATTCATCACCATATGGCGGACACTTCAGCGGAAATAAAACTGCAGCAAAAGTTCTTCAATCAGGTTTGTTCTGGCCCACTCTTTTTAAAGATGCTTATCTTTTTGCTTTTCAATGTGACAGGTGCCAGAGAACAGGGAATATTTCGAGGAGAAAGAAATGAAGGACCGTTGCAAAACATTCTAGAAGTGGAAATATTCGATGTGTGGGGTATTGATTTCATGGGACCTTTGTTCCATCATTTGGAAACTTGTACATCCTGGTTGCTGTAGACTACGTCTCCAAATGGGTCGAAGCAGTTGCACTGCCATCCAATGATTCAAAAGTGGTGATCAAATTCCTTAAAAAGAACATTTTCACGCGATTCGGAACACCTCGTGCAATCATCAGCGATGGTGGCTCTCATTTCTGCAACAGATATTTCGATGCACTCCTATCCAAATACGGAGTAACTCACAAAGTTGCCACAGCTTACCATCCACAGTCAAATGGACAGGTTGAGATTTCAAACAGGGAAATCAAAAGAATCCTAGAAAGAACCGTTGGATCAACAAGGAGGGACTGGTCAACAAAACTAGATGATGCATTATGGGCCTACAGACAGCTTACAAGACACCCATTGGTATGTCTCCATATCATTGGTGTTTGGGAAAGCGTGCCATCTGCCAGTTGAGCTTGAGCACAAGGCGTACTGGGCACTGAAGAAGTTGAATTTTGATTCACAAGCTGCAGGAGAGAAAAGACTTCACCAACTCAACGAATTGGAGGAATTTCGCCTACAGGCTTATGAGAATGCCAAATTGTACAAGGAAAAGACCAAGAAATGGCATGACCGAAAAATAGTTCACAGAAAGTTAGAACCAAGGCAGCAGGTGTTGTGTTCAATTCGAGGTTGAAACTTTTTCCTGGAAAGTTGAAATCTAGTGGTCAGGACCATTTGTGATCACTCAGGTTTTACCTTATGGAGCTGTTGAGTACTGGATCCCAATACCAACAACACATTCAAGGTTAACAGTCAGCGTGTCAAACACTACTGGGGAGAATCATTTGAGCGACAAAAAGAAAGTGTCACACTTTCAGATCAGCTTAACGTTCGAGAAGTCAAGTCTAGCTGACGACTCTAAACTTAGCGCTCGCAGGGAGGCAACCCATGCAATTGTGTATATTGTGATTTGTGTGTGATTTAATTTTGTGTGTTTAGTTTTTGCAGATTAAGTCATTTCAAGATGGAAGAAGCTCTCGCAATCTTCACAAGCAATTTCCTTCTCTCCCTCAAAAATCTCTGATGAAAGTCTACAAAGCTCGCTTGGAACGGATGAGGTACTAACAATTCACGGTGTTCCTAATGATATTCGTTGGGTAATTGAAGCCCGGGTCCGATTGGCAGGTGAGTCTTCTGACTCTTTTATTTCACATCTGCCTGGTTTTGGAAGAAGCACCTATGCAAAGAAACGTAGAGCTAAGCAAATGGATGTTTGTTACAAATGTGCACGATGGAATTGCAACACTCGTTGTCGTTCTTTAGGAATGGTGTCTGATAATCGCGAAGACAAAATTAATTCATTAGGGATGGCTTGAGTAAGGAGTCTGTTTAGATGAAATATCTTCAACTCTTGAGACGCATCCCAGTGGATATGTTCATATAGCCATTCGCAAATTACATACACATTTCAAAAAGAAAGACAACAGTTAAGTCTCGGGAATCTGACTCAAAAAGACCCTGTTTGCCAATTATAAGAAAATTGGATGGGAAGCTTGTCCCTGACGCATAGACGTCAACCAAGCTGCTACTTTTCTTGTAAATATTATATCTCTTTATCTTTTCCTAATAATTGTAATTTGTTTTGTTGTTTTCTTTTATTTTCTCCGACAGGATCCAGACCTTTTTGACTAATCACGATATTATTTCGCTACTAATCGTCCTCTGGAAATACCTGTGCTATTTTTACTCACCCTTTTCAGGTACTATAAATTCAGCTCGTCATTGTACTTTTGAAGGCATCCAGAGTTGAGAAAGAAATACATAAAAAATGGAAGCCACTTCAAGAAGACGAGTTGAAAACATCTGTGTGTTATGCGGTAGTAGTGTTGGTACTAAGCCACAATACATAGAAGCAGCACAGGAATTGGGTCGAGTCTTAGCAGCAAGGAATATGCACTTAATATATGGCGGAGGAAATCTTGGACTTATGGGGATCTTTTCAAAGGCTGTACAGGAAGGAGGAAGTCATGTTTTGGGAATCATCCCAAAACCCTTGGCAGAGGCAAATCTTATTGAACCATCAAACGAAGAGGAACTGATTGTGTCAGGTATGTCTGAACGATTAATGGAAATGATTAACCGTGCTGATGCTTTTATTGCTTTGCCAGGTGGCTTGGGTACATTGGAGGAAATTTTTATTGTGTTATCTTGGGCGAACCTGAACATACACCAGAAACCAATTGGACTGCTCAACGTTGATGGATTTTATGATTTTCTTTGTGTGTTTCTTGATGATGCTCGGAGAAATGGGTTCGTTTCCAAACCTTTAAAGAACTAACTCCTCTTTACTGCCAGAACTGCTCCGGATCTAATAGACCAACTCATAGCCTATGAACCGCGAGTTGACCCAATCCTTTCAAAGATAAATTGGTCTGAGGACGATCGTGGTAAGAGGCGTAGGATTAATCTGGATCTTAACCTTTAATTTCCTGTAGATTTCAGCTAACGAGGTACGACCTTCGTAACTCTCCTTTTACTGTTTAACTGTTTAAGACATTGGGACAATGTCTCATTTAGGTTTGGGGGAGGGAATTAGTTGATCAGTACCTTGTTTTTAGTTTGTGTATAATTTTTATTTACTTTTAGTCCATAATTTTTCGAAAAATACAAAAAAATTGAAAAATTTTCAAAAATTACAAAAAATATTTTGCGTTTTTGTGTTTTGACTAAAAATGTGAAATTGGTAAGAGATAGCCGAGTAAGGAGTTTCCACTCCTGAGACGTATCTCCAACCTATTTTTGAAACAAGTTAATTTTTGTTTATTTCATTTTAAATTATTTAATTTGTGAATTCTCCATAATACTGACTAAAATGGATCTTCATATGCTTAGTTGGCAGGTATTATCAACATACATGGAAACATACGGACATGAGCTGTAATTGAAAAGTTTGTAATATTCAGTGCTCTAGTTTAATTGGAGGAAGCATCTCAAAAAGCGATGGCGTAAAAAAAAAAAAAAAAAAATTCTGATGAATAAAATAAAGCATCTAAGATCCGGGTTATTAAGTCTGTAAGGGTGTTTTAACACCTAGTGCCCTAAAACCAACTGGTTGGGAGTCACTGGCCCAAAGCTCGTTACATGGATCGAAGATGCTGCAAAAATATATTTATATCTGAAGTCTGGGTAATTAAGTCCGTAGAGGTGTCTTAACACCTGGTGCCCTAAAGCCAACTGGTTTGGGAGTCACCGACCCAAAGCTCGCTACATAGACGGAAGGTATTGTATATATAAAAAAAAAAAAGTCAAAATTCAGAAAAAGCAAAGAAAAAATCAGAAAAATCAGAAAAATTATTCCATTGCTGCAAAAAGGTGTGAAATCTGATAGAATTTTAGGACAAAAATAATATTCTCTTATCAACTGCACTTATGACTGTTGTGGGCAAAAATGAATTGATTAATATTTTGTTGGCTGTGTATATGGAGAATGGTAAAATAATCGGAGAATTTACTTATTCGGTAATTTAGAAAGAAACAAAACAACTAGTAACTTGTAGTAGAAGTTTCACCTGATTAGTCACTAATTTTTTTATTCTCTTTTCGCTTGTCTTTTTGCTTTTGTGTGCATTAGTTTTAACTAACTTTTTACTTTTGTAAAAACGTTTGTGGGCAACGTTGATGTAAGCCCTCACGAGACTACAACTCGTCCACTAGGGACACCTAGGGGTTTAAAGGCTTGTTGCATATGCTAAATGCAATCGTGATCCCTACGAAAGTGGCTTAGTTAATTTTATTTTTATGTTATTATTCTATGTTTTGCTCGAGGACTAGCAAAATGTTAGGTTTGGGGGTGTGATGAGTGGTATTTATATCACTATTCCCACTTATTTAGCCTAATGTTTTGTATTGTTTCTCGAGTTTTATGAACGTTTTGATGTGTTTTGTTGTTATTTTACAGATAAATAAAGTTTGGAAAGCACTTGAGGCAATTTGGGGCAAAAACGGACAAAAATGCGTCAACAGGGATATTTTCGTCTTTTCCGCGTCGCGACGCTGAAGCCTTGCGCGGCGCGACGCCCAGGATGCGCCGAATGTGCTAACATGCGCCGTCAGCCATGTGTCAAAATCTGATAGGTTGGACTTGCTAACGTGCGTCGGATCTTGCTAACGTGCGCCGCCCTTGCTAACATACGCCTCATGCCATGTGTCATCACCTCATTGGACCACCCAAACCGCGTGCCACGTGTCGCCTCTCTCTTGGACCGAATAATCAACGAATCAGAGCATGCCACGTGTCACCATTCTATTAGACCGAATTTACACCCAATCACAAGATTACACGTGGCACGATTTCATTGGACCGGATCGCCAGTCAACCAGAGCGTGATACATGTCACCAATTATTGTGCCGACAGCCGCGTGGTCAACGTATGCGTGGACTCCATAAACTGTTGCCAGCGTCGCGACGCTAGTGCATTTTCAGCGTCGCGACGCTGGACCAAAATTGCCTATAAAAGGAGGCCGCCATTTCAGTTTTAGTTGCACATTCTCTCTCATTTTCTTTGATGTAAAATCGGGAGTTTCTCTCTCTAATCTCTTTTAATTTAAGTTTTGTAATTAATTACATTTTGTAATAGTAATTACTTTCTGTAATAGTAATAGTAATAGTAATTTATCTTGTTTTTACTGTTTCAGTTTTACTATTCAACCATGATGAGGTAACTTCTCCTTGCTAAGGTGAAAGGTAATTCTTTTTACTGTTACTATGTAGATTAATCTCCCTTAAATATAATATATTTACTATTTAAAATTTGACTTAATACGGATACCGCCATATTGGTCGGTTGGTTATTAAATTTAAATTGGTTTAAATCTGACTAATCTAGGATACCGCCTATATGGCTGGTTGATAATTAAATTTTCTTACCGCCTATATGGCAGGTTCATGGACAAATCATACCGCCTTTATGGCTGGTCGGACTTAATTTGAATTAATCAGGTTACCGCCTATATGGCTGGTTGGTAATATTATCACAAGTTTATATATTATTTTATGGGAGATATCTAAAATAGTAAATAGTAAAAGTAATTCCTTTTACCTTAGCATTTTATTTTATTTACTTTTCAGTATTTACTTTACCGCATTTACTATTTCGCATTTTTACTTTATGACTTTTACTTTTAAGTTTTTACTAGCCCTAGTCATGTGTCATAACTAAGTTATTATCTAGGGTTGTGATGAATTTCAATATCACTGGTTTATAAGAGTTAGATTATAGTTTGGGTAATATAAAGATTTATTTATTGAGTCTTAATCTTAATGCTTTTTATTAACTGGCCATTAATAAAATTGATTAGGTAAACTTAAAATGAACTAGACATAGGGATTTTAAGTTTAATACCTTAGACTCAATAGCCCACGATCTTCCTTGAGAATAGATAACTCTTTTAATAGATTTCCTTACAGGATAGGAATATACCTGTCGGGCGGGGGTAGCCTTAATTGGAACTTAATCTTAATGAATCTAGGTAATTTGGTTGAGATAGACATATGGTTCAATTGGATTATACTAGGTATTTGTAATTGACCATCGGAAGAGGCTTTCACATAATTTAGTGTTCTAGGTTAATAAATCAATGTATTACCCAACTATAGGATAACCACTTCATCTTTAAATAATATTGAAAAGATTCACAACCCTAGCTAGTTTTTAATATTGAATTTTCTTAAAACTTACTTTCGAACAATTTTATTTACTTGTCTTTAAATTTAGAATCGTCGCCATTTCAAATCAATCAAACAACCTGTTAGATACTAGTAATCATTTGACCTCATAAAATTAATAGCTTATGTATTAAGTCCTCGTGGGATCGATATTTTTTATACTACTTGAACGATACGTACGCTTGCGTTATACGTGTGTGTTTACGCCGGTCAACCGCTATATTGGTCGGTTGATAATTCATTTTAATCTGGTTTAAACCTGACTAATCAAGGATACCGCCAGATTGGTCGGTTGGTAATTAAATTTTCTTACCGCCTATATGGCAGGTTTATTTTGATTCCGCCTATATGGCTGGATGGACTTAATTTGACTTAATCAGGTTACCGCCTATATGGACGGGTTGGTAAAATAATCACAAGTTAATATATTATATTAAGGGAGATAGCTAAATAATAAATAGTAAAAGTTGATAATTTACCTTAGCATTTTATTTTTATTGTAATTTACTTTTCAGCTTTTACTTTACTGCAATTACTTTTCAGCATTTTTACTTTATGTCTTTTACTTTTATCTTTTTACTAGCCCTAATTATGTGTTGTAATTAAGTTAGTTATCTGGGGTTGTGATGAATTCTAATATCACTGGTTTATAAGGGGTTATTTTATAGTTTGAGTAATTTAAAGGTTTACTTATTAAGTCTTAAGCTTAATGCTTCTTGTTGTCTGATCACCGATAAGATTGATGTGGTAAATCTAAAATAAACTTGACAAAGGAGTTTTAGGTTTCAGCCTTAGACTTAATAGCCCACGATCTTCCTTGAGGATAGATAACCCTTTAATAGATTTCCTTACAGGATAGACATTACCTGTCGGGCGAGGGTAACCATAATTGGAACTTAAACTTAATGAATCCAGATAATTTGGTTGACATAGACATATGGTTCAATTGGGTTAAACTGGGTCTTTGCGTCTGACCATCGATATAGGCTTTTGCATATTTAGTGTTCCAGGTTAGTAAACCAATTTATTACACAAACATGAAATAACCACTTCATCTTTTAAAAGATATTAGAAAGATTCACAACCCTAGATAGTTTTTATTATTGAATTTTCTTAAACCTACTTTTGTGCAATTTTATTTACTTGTTTTTAAATTTAGAATCATCACCATTTCAAATCAATCAATCAACCTGTTAGATACTAGTAATCATTTGACCTCATAAAATTAATAGATTAGGTATTAAGTTCTCGTGGGATCGATACTTTTTATACTACGTGAACGATACGTACGCTTGCGTTATATGTGTGTGTTTACGCCGGTCATTCTACTCTCCTCCCACTAACCACTGCATTTTTGAATTCCTTTTCGAGGAAAACCGTATGTAGAGCTACAAATACCTTGTTCTCTTGTGTGTGGTAGAAGTAATATCCTCTAGTTTCCCTAGGATAACCTATAAATAGGCACTTATCCGATTTGGGTTCTAGTTTGGTACCATCCAAATGTTTAACGTATGCCCAGCATCCCCAAATCTTCAGGAATGAGAAACCCGGTTTCTTTCATGTCTATATTTCATATAGAGTCTGTTGAACAGACTTTGACGGAACCTTATTCAAAATAAATATTGCACTATTCAATGCATATCCCCAGAAGGAAATTGGTAGCTCAGTGCGACTCATCATAGACCTTACCATGTCCAACAAAGTTCGGTTTCTCCATTTGGACACTCCATTTAATTGAGGTGTTCTGGGAGGAGTCCACTGTGAAAGAATACCATACTCTTTCAAGTAATCAAGAAACTCATTACTTAAGTATTCTCCACCATGGTCCGACCATAATGTTTTAATACTTTTGCCGGTCTGTTTTTCTACTTCGTGTCGAAACTCTTTGAATTTCTCAAAAGTTTCTGACTTGTGTCTCATAAGATACACATAACCATAATGTGATGCATCATCCGTAAAGGTTACAAAGTATTCATATCCACCTCTAGCCTGGCTAGACATGGGCCCGTATACGTCACTATGAACGAGGGCTAACAGTTCGGTGGCACGTGCACATTTACCGCTAAAAGGTGTTTTGGGCATTTTACCTAATAAACAATATTCTCAAACGTCATATGAATTTGGATCAAATCCGTCCAAGTATCCACTCTTCGAAAGTGTGGATATACGAGTCTTGTTAATGTGTCCCAGACGACAATGCCACATATAAGTTTCATCTTTGTTACTTAATTTAAGCCTTTTGTTGTCGTATTATATGTTTGAGATTGATTTATATTCAAAATATAAAGACATTATTTACATCAGCACTGCATATCTCAAAATCATTTTTATAAACAAAACACCATGTGTTTCTTAATACAAAAGTATACCCACATTGGGTTAAGCAAGATACAGATATAATGTTTCTAGTCAAACTAGGTACATAATACCAGTTTGATAAATTAAGTACATTCCCCGAGGGCAGTTCCAAAATATAGGTCCCAACAACCAAAATGGTGAATCTAGTCCCATTTCCAACTCGGAGGTCGATCTCTCATGAAGCCAGTCTCCTGCTAATCTGCAGATCCTCCACATCAGTACATATATGAGTACCACAACCAGAATCAAAAATCTAATTTTTAAAACCAGAAGTAGACATGTTTATTTCAATAAAAAACATACCTGAAGTCGGTGCTTTGCCCGCCTTCACTTCCTTCATGTGTGCCTTGTACTCACGACAGTCACGCTTCCAGTGACCCCGTTTGCCACACTGCATGCAATAATCTTGGGATTTGTCATTTGTCTTCCCAGAAGACTTTGATGATTTAGCCTTGCCATTTCTCTTCTTCTTCTTCTTCTTCACACCTCTAGTGGCCTTTGGCCAAGGGCAGACTGAGATGTCAAAGTGAAGTGCGCCTCGCGCTTCTTGCCCTTTAAAAGCTCTTTTTCTGCCTCTTTCAGCATTTCCATCAACTCTCCAAGAGTATTTTCTTGGTTCATCATATTATAGTTCATGATGAACCCACCTCAGCTGTCAGGCAGAGATTGTAAGATCAAGTCTATAGAAGTCTCAGCCTCGAAGACTATGCCCAGATTTCCCAACTGTTCGATGTCAGCAATCATCTGCGACACATGGTGCTCGATAGATGTACCATCTGACATACGAGAGCGAAAAAGCTTCTTCTGCAATTCGTACCTCTGCGATCTAAGGTTAGATCGGTGAAGGTCCCTCAATTTCAACATCATTTCTTATGGATCCAATCCTTTGTTTTGACGATGAAATTGTAGGGTCATTGCAGCAAGCATGACGGATTGAGCAGTTTAGTTGTCATCGCTATGAGTCTTCCAAAGCTCAAGCTCAAGCGGCTGCTCAATTCCGGGCTTAGGCCCGAGAGGTCTCTCTATTGTATAGAGCATCATCTCAGCCCCCAGGACAATCCTGAGGTTCATATCCCAGTCAGGAAAGTTCGCACCATTAAATACATTTTTTCCCATGATAATGTCCCTAACGTTTATCTTTCCGGCCATCTTAATTATGATCGTCTAACTATTCAATTAACGATTTTGTGTATAGTCCAACTGTTACAAAAAAAATAATAAAATATTAGTCCAACTAATATAAATATATAAAATGACGAAAATAATTTGAAAGCGCGTATTTTGGCAAGTATTTGAATGAAATTGCAAATTCAATACTGGCCTCCCACTATTTTTCGACGAGCCTCTAACCTTCTGTTGAGTACTCGGGAAACCTAGTTTCCTAGTGGGCTAGGATCCCATTAAATAACACAAAACCTTGACTTTGGCCAACAAGCTGTATGATATTTAACTAGTTAGATCTCTAAGATCAATTGGATCTCATCCAATTTCTAAATTCGGTAGGTGGACCTCCAAGTCCGAAACACATATACAATATATATGTCAATATATCCAATATATTTCCTAACCTTTTTCCTCTGAATCAACTAAGCCTTGGCTTTGGCTCAACAAGCTTAATGATTCCAGTTAAGCAGGACCCATTGACAGTGGGAAAGCTTCGTAATCCATGTCGATGAACAAGAAGTGACATTGACTTTGGCCAACAAGTCACAACTTGCCCAAGACATGCGATATAGAATAAAGCTTTCATGGTTCAAACATATCCGCGATGGACATTGATCTTGACTTTGGCCAACAAACCAATGCCAATCTTGGATCTTGAGAGAGAACCACACAATGGAAGGAAATCGTTTAATATTTGTGTGAGGATTTTTCGCGTAAATTGGCAACCAATTTATTATCTTTGATTAGGTCTCAGCATACACCCTTAAGCATGCATTCTAAAAGCATAATAATTCATGAAATAGATAATAACGATATGCGGATGGATATGTAATAAATTGTTCCTAGAACAAATCTCTCATTTTCCTCTCCTCGGCTAGCACTATTCTAACTTCTACCCAATTACATAATACAATAAAGAAACCTCATTAACATTGAGGGGAATTGGTGAGAAGATAAATACAAAGAGTCAAGAGATATAAGGATGGACACGCAGGTCCAATTTAATAAATTCTAAATTTATTACAACAATTTCCAAAATTTCCCTCACCCTTCTAATATCCATTCGATATACATTATTCATACAATACATCCATGTATTCACACAAAGCATGTTATTCAATCAATCTAATCCAATTAATTAATCTTTGAATTAATGATCATCCAATGTTCAAACAACGATTTGATTTGCGCGAGTCCAACTCATTTAAGAATAAGTGCTCAAAGTACATATTCTTGAATTATATCGAACTACAATTTTAAATCCAATTTAATTTGTATTCAATACTAATTCTAATTTAATTCCAAATTAAATAATTACACTTATTTTTGTTGGACAATTATGACTCATAACATCACTATTTGTACAGAACATGGTGTTATTGTACAAATTAACTATGTGACAAAGGAAATTTCTCTTTTATCATTTGCAATTGGATTACCGGGATATATAAATGATAAAAGTCCATATGATTAGTACTGGATTAATAGGATATGAGACAATATTAATTTACGTAAGGTTTAATCATTAAATATCCCTCGTCGTAGTATTATCGAGACTAGACATCGATAATGCGGTATAGACTAGTATTACACTTGTGCGTGTTATGGAAGCATAACGACATAGTTCTCATATATTTGGGTATTGGATACTCATGCAAATGTATTAGGAGGTTCTGTTTACCGATGGTACGGAAACAGCTTCGCTTTGGATAGCCCATCGGAATCCCATTGGTAGTATGACAATGTGTCTATGGGAATTCGAATCAGGGTAGGTGTATTTGGTCTTAACCTGAGACTTGCATCGGTAATACTTGTGACAATCAGTATACTTTGGTTTTGGTCGTCCGGAGCTTTAACAGGTTCTGTGTATGCCTCTTCTGCGTATACTGAGAATCGTAGTGTATTGGGTGTGATGTCAAGATGGAAGTATCACTTCAGTCATATGGAGATGATGATCACGTATGATACAGAACTGGTACTCTTATGTACTGCAGTCATTGGGATAATATGACTAGGTCATGATTATCCGATTAAAGAGACTAGTTACCAGAGATCCGACATATGCTTCGTACGGGGCAGACACAATTACAGCCACAGGCCTAGCATGTGACATCGATATTGGATCGTAATAAGCAATACTATGTATACTACACCTGACAAAGATTATATATTCCTTAAAAGAATATTTATGGAGAATTGGGTAGGCACGGCGCTTTGCTAGAAGCCAACCATGTCTTGTAAATCGGTAAGAACGTGGTACGAGGTACGCACATGTTCGGATAGTCCAACGATCGAATTTACTGCCAACATATATAGGGATCTCATGGGTCGCTTCCCGAAGGTTCACTGATGACGTATGACTCGAACAGAATTAATCTAGGATTAATTATGAGAGAGAAAATTAATCTAGGATTAATTACGGCGAGAATTTATCTATGATAAAATTCAAATAGAGGAGAGAGAATGATTAATTTGGAATTAATCGATTAAAATAATATATTTGATATATTAAATGAAAATAGATTTCATAGCGGAATTAAAATTGGATTTTAATTCAGGCGAATGAATTAATTTAGAATTAATTGGTAAGCGACTTTAATTTTTAATTCTCGTCGTAACGAAAAACTCGTTAATTCGGAATTAACGAAACTGATCCGATATATGTTTTGCGGGCCCACTCGGGTTTTGATTTAAAGTGGGGCCCACATCAAGTCACATCACTAGTCATTCTGATCACCTTTTGGTTGATGGAAGTTGTTAGTGGTTGATTGCTTGTGAAACACACAAGCATTATTTTATATGAGAATGACTAATACCAACTTGGATTTTGTATATGGCATTATTGATTTTAAAATCAATTACACAACACACATTACTCTCTTTCTCCCTAAGGCCTTGACCGAAACTCTCCCCTCTCTCACTCTCAAAGTGGCGTGAACCTAGGCTTCTTGTTTGATGATTTTTGATTCAAAAACTTGGATGCTCGCACATTAAAAGAGTCAACAAAGGTGATAGGGAAACTATCCCCTTGAGTTTGGAATTCAAAGATTCAAGCTTGGAGCTAAACCATTCATACAAAGAGGAGCTTGGAGCACTACACAAATGAGCAAAATTTTTGTATTCTCTACATCCCTTAGCCGATCAAAGTGAGTATATTTCCGCAACTTACTTTCTTAATTCACACAATTTTATGCTTAATAGATCCTTGGCATATTTTAGGAGAACCCAACAATGGTATCAGAGCCAAATTAAGCATGAAATGAACTTGGGTTCATAAACTAGAATTTGGGTATTTTTGCTTGGAGCATGATTTCCTCAAATTGAGTGTTTGGTTATGTTTGGATTATGATAACTTAGAGTTATGCATGATTAATTTGGATAAAAATTGATTAGATAATTTTTCCCTAATTTGATGAGCATGGCCGAATGTAGAACCGTAGAAGCTCATGGTGATTTTTTGATTTTTTAGACCATTGGATATGTTTAAAATGCATGAATATATTAATTTGTGATTTAATTGGATTGAAATCAAAATTGGATATAAAATGCCCAAAATGTCGTGAGATAGAGAAGCATGTTATGAGTTGATTTTGCTTCAATTGTGTTGGACATGAATTGAAAATGATAAAGCATGATTAATTAATTAAATTGGTGTTTTGGAAATGTTAATTTAACTAATTAATTATGGTTATACACTTTAATTAAAAAAATTGTGATATTTGGAATATTGGAATTTAATTAATTAGGCTTCAATTTGGAATTGGGCTATTGATATTGTATTTGGGCTTAATGGGCTTGGTTGGGCCAAGTTGGTTTAGGACAATTGGATTGGATCCAAATTGGGCCTAAAACCATTCCGTAAAGTCCAAATATAATAAATGCGTCTTTAAATATTTAATTGGGCCTAATGGGCCGAAATTAATTTTATGGCAAATATGGTGATTCCTTTATTGGGCCTTGGCATTTGGGTTTGACCCATATTGGCCAAAGCCCATGCCTTATGAATTAATTAAAAGCCCATTGGACTTTAATTAAATTAACATTGGATGTTAATTGGCCTTTGAGACCCATTAAGATTAGATTTAGAATCTAAGTCGTAAAGGCACATTAATAAAGTGTAATTATTTAATTTGGATTAAATATGAATTAGTATTGAATACAAATTAAATTGGATTTAAAATTGCAGTTCGATATAATTCAAGAATACGCACTTTGAGTAGTTATTCTTAAACGAGTTGGACTTGCGCAAATCAAATCCTTGTTTGAACATTAGATGATCACTTAATTAAAAGATTAATTAATTGGATTAGATTGATTGAATAACATGCTTTGTGTGAATACATGGATGTATTGTATGAATAATGTATATCAGATGGATATTATATGGGTGAGGGCAATTTTGGAAATTATTGTAATAAATTTAGCATTTATTAAATTGGACCTGCGTGTCCAGCCTTTATCTCATGACTCTTTATTGTATTATGTAATTGGATTGAAGTTAGAATTGTGCTAGCCGGGGAGAGGACATGGAGAGATTTGTTCTAGGAATAATTTGTTAAATATCCATCCGCATATCATTATTATTTATTCGCGCCTTATTATGATTTTAGAATGCATGTTTAAGGGTGTATGCTGAGACCTAATTAAAGATAATAAAATGGTTGCCAAATTGCGACAAAAACCCTCATTTTATATTAAATGTTTTTCCTTTCATTGAGTGATTCTCTCTCAAAATCCAAGATTGGTATTGGTTTGTTGGCCAAAGTCAAGACCTTTGTCCATCGCGGATGTGTTTGAATCATGAAAGCTTTGTTCCATATCATACGCCTTGGGCGAGTTGTGATTTATTGGCCAAAGTCAATGTCACTTCTTGTTCATCGGCCTAGATTACGAAGCTTTCCCACTGTCAATGGGTCACGCTTAACTGGTTTCATTAAGCTTGTTGAGCCAAAGCCAAGGCTTACTTGATTCAGAGGAAAAAGGTTAGGGAATATATCAGATATATTGGCATATATTGGATATATGTTTCGGACTTGGAGGTCTACCTACTGGCTCTAGGAATTGGATGGGATCCAATTGATCTTAGAGATCTACCTAGTTAAGTTTCATACAACTTGTTGACCAAAGTCAAGGTTGTGTGTTATTTAACGGGATCCTAGCCCACTAGGAAACTAGGTTTCCTGAGTACTCCACAGTGGGTTAGAGGCTCGCCGAAAAATAGTGGGAGGCAAGTATTAAATTTACAATTTCGTTTAGATACTTGCCAATACGCGCTCATTTCATTTTTCGTCATTAAAAATTTATATATATTAGTTGGACTAATATTCAATTGTTGTTTTAATTAAATAGTTGGACTGTATTCAAACTACTTCATTTATAGTTGATTATATAATTGGATTATAGTAATCAATATATTTGAATTTAACCGATCATTTATAGTTGATTACATAGTTAGACTATAGTAATCATTACGTCTGATTGTACCCGAAATCGTTGATTGGATAGTTGGACTATAGCAATCAATATAGCTGAAAGATTAGCGTAAAAGAACATAATCCTATGTGAAAATATCTTTTACGGCTTTAATTTTCATATTTGGAAATTAATCTCAGGATAGTCCTGCGAGTTGAGAAGTTAATCTATTTGATAGAGCGACCTCTCGGGCCTATGCCCGGAGTTGAGCAGATAGTAGAGCATGAGCTTTGAAAGACTCATCGTGATGAAAACTTTAGTGCTCAATCCTTTATGCTTGCCGCAAAGACTCCTTAATTTCTTTGTCAGAACTAAGGATTAGATCTTTATAGTATGATATTGAAATTGAAGGATCTTCATAGAACTATTCTTAGATCTTAGAAGTACTGATTGCAAAAGAAAACTCTTGGAGAGTTAATGGCTATGCTCAATGAGACACAACCAGAGCTTGCAAAAGGGCAAGAAGTGCAAGGCGCATCTTACTTCTACATCCCAGAAGGTCTAGGCTTGGCCGAAGACTTCTAGGGATGTGAAAAGGGTCAAAGGAAAAATCGTCACAGTCTTCTGGAAGACAAATGATATATCACAAGATGTATGCCTAAACTGTGGCAAACAGGGTCACTGGAAGCGTGATTTCCGTATGGACAAAGGCAGACATGAAGGAAGTGAAGACGGGCAAGGCTCCGACTTCAGGTATGTTTGTTATTAACATGTCCCCTACTGGTTTTAAAATTGGATTTTAGATACTGGATATGGTACATAAACATATGTACTGATGTGCGTGATCTGCTGATTAGCAGTAGACTGGCTTCAGTTGAGATCGACCTATGAGTTGGAAACGGGACGAGAGTCGCTGTTTTGGCTGTAGGAACCTAAGTTTTGGAACTGCCCTTCGGGCATGTACTTAAATTAAGAGACTGCTATAATATATCTAGTTTGACTAGGAACATTATCTCTGTATCTAGTTTAATCCGTTGCGGGTATACATTTATATTCTAGAACACTAAGTGTTTTTTTATAAAGATGATATTGAGATAAGCACATTATATGTGAATAACAGTATTTATATTTAGAATATAAATGAATCTCAAACATATAATATGACAAACAAAAGCTCAAACTTATAAATCTGTTGAGACTTAAAAGTGGCATTGTTGTCTGGGACACATTAACAAGACTCATATATCTACACTTTCGAAGAGTGGATACTATGACAAATTTGATTCTAATTCAAATGATGTCTATGAATCTAGTTTATTAGGAAAAGTGCCTAAAGCATCTCTACTTGGTAAAAGTGCAAGTGCCACCGATCTGTTATCCCTCGTTCATTGTGACGTAAGTGGGCCCATGTCTAGCTAGGCTAGAGGTGAATATGAATACTTCGTAACCTTTACGGATGTGGCATCGCGTTACGATTATGTGTATCTTATGAAACACAAGTCAGAAACTTTTGAGTAATTCAAAGAGTTTCGACACGAAGTAAGATAACAGACCGGTAAAAGTATTAAAAACATTACGGTCAGACCATAGTGTAAAATACTTAAACATATGAGTTTCAAGATTACTTGAAAGAGTATGGTATTCTTTCACAGTGGACTCCTCCCGGAACACCTTAATTGAGTGATGTGTTCGAACAGAGAAACGAACTTTGTTGGACATGGTAAGGATAATGATGAGTCGCAATGAGCTACCAATTTCCTTCTGAGGATACACATTAAACAGTGCAATACTTATTTTGAATAAGGTTCCATGAAAATCTGTTAGACAGACTTCGTATAGATATGAACATGAAAGAAACTGGGTTTCTCATTCTTGAAGATTTGGGAATGCTGGGAATATGTTTGGATGATACCAAACTAGAACCCAAATCGGATAAGTGCCTATTTGTGGGTTGTCCTAGGGAAACCAAAGTATAGTACTTATACAACTCACAAGAGAACAATGTAATTGTTGCTCTCCATGCGGTTTTCCTAAGAGGAATTCCTATATGCAGTGGTAAGTGGGAGGAAAGTAAAACTCGATGAAAATCGAAGTAACACTGTTCCAGGCTTCGAGTCATCACGGAACATCAACAGTTCATCAAGAATGAAACTGTACCAATAATCTTCGAATACACAAGAACCGCGTAGGGCGGCGAGAGTCAGAAAACAACCTAGAAGGTATGGGTTTCTGATCTCACCTCATGTAGATATCAATCTTATTAAGGAAGATGAACCTGCTACGTGTGAGTAAGTGATACAAGGTATCGACTCCTTTTATGGCAAAGTGCCATGAAGTCCGAAATGGATTCTATGTATACAACCAAGTTTGGACACTGGTTGATGTACCAGAAGGCATTGTGCCTATTGGTACTATATGAGTCTTCAAGGAAGACATACATGGATGGCAACATATAAATGTACATAGCTAGGCTTGTACAGAAAGGGTATCGTCAACGACATAGTGTCGACTACGACGAAACCTTTTATCTATTGCCATGATTAAATCCATTCGGATAATGCTTACTAGTGCTGCATATTTCATTTATGAAATATGGCAGATGGACATCAAAATCGCTTTCCTTAACGGAAACCTTTTGGAGGATGTTTACAACATCCTGACGGTTTTGTCGTGCCGGAACATGCAAACAAGGTTTGCAAGTTAAATCGATCCATTTATGGATTGAAGCAAGCATGGCGTTCTTGGAACCAACGTTTTGATGAGATCATAATGGTATATGATTTCATTCAAAACGAATATGATTCGTGTGTATATAAGAATGTTAGTGGAGCGCACTGACAGTGAATGTCGTATAAGTTGATGATGTATTGCTTCTTAGCAATAACATTCCCATAATATAATCGATGAAAGCTTGGCTTTCATTAAAATTCTCCATGGTAAACCTGGGAGAAGCAGGCTTTATTCTAGGAATAAAGATCTACCATGATAGATCTAGAAAGCTACTGACAACCCTCCCAGAGTTCGTATGTTTTTGAAATGTATGTGACCTGATGTCTCATATGCTTTAAGCATATGTAGACGCTATGAGGCCAATCCTGGTGATGGTCACTGGATTGATGTAAAGAACATCATTGAGTATCTTCGACGAACTAAGGATGCTTTCTTAATTTATGGAGAAGGAGAACTTAAGGTGACTAGGTTCACCGCTGCAAGTTTCCAAACCGAAAAAGACGACTTTAAGTCGCAATAAGGGTACATATTTAGTTTGAATAACGGAACAGTGAACTGGAAATCTTCCAAACAAGATACTATTGCCGTATAAATAACAAAAGTGGAATATTGCTGCAGCTGAGGCAGCAAAAGAAACATTTAGGATCTATATAATCCTAATTGGATTAGGTGTAGTTCTGTTAGCAGCTGAGCTAGGCTACAGCGCAAGCTAAGGAACCGTGGTCTCATCAATGATCCAAGTATATACTTCGACTGTTTCATCTGATTCGTTAGATTATAGATCGTGGCGATGTGATGATCGAATAAAACGCATCAGATGATAACATTGCAAATCCGCTGACGAAAGCTGTTTCTCAGCAGAAGTTTGAGCGACCCGTACATAGTTCAGATGTAGGACACTTGAGTGATTGGTTATAGGCCAAGTGGGAGATTGTTGGACAATTATGACCCATAGCATCACTATTTGTACAGAACATGGTACTGTTGTACAAATTAACTATGTGACAAAGGAAATTGCTCTTTTATCATTTGTAATTTGATTACCAGGATATATAAATGATAAAAGTCCATATGATTAATACCAGATTAATAGGATATAAGACAGTATTAATCCACTTAAGGTTTAATCATTAAATATCCCTAGTCGTAGTATTATCGAGACTGGACATTGAAATGCGGAATAGACTAGTATTACACTTATGCGTGTTATGGAAGCGTAACGGCATAGTTCTCATATATTTGGGTATTGGAGACTCATGCAAATGTAATAGGAGGTTCTGTTTACCGATGGCACGGAAACAGTTTCGCTCTGGATAGACCCCTCAGAATCCCATTGGTAGTATGACTATGTGTCTATGTGAATCCGAATCAGGGTAGGTGTATTTGGTCTTAACTTGAGACTTGCATCGCTAATACTTGCGACAATCAGTATACTTTGGTTTTGGTCATCCGAGACTTTAAAAGGTTCTATGTACGCCTCTTCTGGGTATACTGAGAATCGTATTGTATTGGGTGTGATGTCAAGATGGAAGTATCACTTCAGTCATATGGAGATGATGATCACGTATGATACGGACCTGGAACTCTTATGTACTGCAGTCATCGGGATAATATGACTAGGTCATGATTATCCGATTATAGAGACTAGTTACCAGAGATCCGACATATGCTTCGTACGGGGCAGACACAATTCCAGCCCCAGGCCTAGCATGACACATCGATACTGGATCTTAATACGCAATATTTCTGAAGAATTGTGTAGGCACGACGCTTTGCTTGAAGCCAACCATGTCTTGTAAATCGGTAAGAACGTGGTACGAGGTACGCACGTGTTCGGATAGTCCGACTATCAGATTTACTGCCAACATATCCAGGGATCTCATAGTTCGCTTCCCGAAGATTCACCAATGACGTATGACTCGAACATAATTAATCTGGGTTTAATTATGAGACAAAGAAAATTAATTTAGGATTAATTACGGCGAGAATTTATCTGGGATAAAATTCGAATAGATGAGAGAGAACGATTAATTTGGAATTAATCGATTAAAATAATATATTCGATATATTAAATGAAATTAGATTTCATAGCGGAATTAAAATTGGATTTTAATTCGGGCGAACGAATTAATTTAGAATTAATTCGTAAGCGGCTTTAATTTTTAATTAACGTCACAACGAAAAATTTATTAATTCGGAATTAACGAACCCGAGCCCGATAAGTGTTTTGCGGGCCCACTCAGATTTTGAATTAAAGTGGGGCCCACATCAAGTCACATCACTAGTCAATCTCATCACCTTTTGGTTGATGGAAGTTGTTAGTGGTTGATTGCTTGTAAAACACACAAGCAATATTTTATGTGTGAATGGCTAATACAAACTTGGATTTGGTATATGGCATTATTGATTTTGAAATCAATTACACAACACATATTACTCTCTTTCTCCCTAAGGCCTTGACCGAAACTCTCCCCTCTCTCACTCTCAAAGTGGCGTGAACCTAGGGTTCTTGTTTGATGATTTTTAATTCAAAAATCTTGGATGCTAGCACATTAAAAGAGACGAAGGTGATAGGGAAACTATCCCATTGAGTTTGGAATTCAAAGGTTCAAGCTTGGAACTAAACCATTCATACAAAGAGGAGCTTGGAGCACTACACAAAGGAGCAAATTTTTTGTATTCTCTACATCCCTTAGCCGATCAAAGTGATTATATTTCCACAACTTACTTTGTTAATTCACATAATTTTATGCTTAATAGATCTTTGGCATGTTCTAGGAGAACCCAACAATTTTAGTGCCTTTTAGACTTAGATTCTAAATCCAATCTTAATGGGTCTCAAAGGCCCAATTAACATCCAATGTCAATTTAATTAAAGTCTAATGGTCTTTTAATTAATTCTTAAGGCATGGGTTTTGGCAATTATGGATCCAATTAGAGATGCCAATGCCGAATTAAAGAATCACCCTATTTGCCATAAAATTAATTTTGGCCCATTAGGCCCAATTAAATAGTTAAATGCCCAATTATTATATTTGGACTTTATGGAATGGTTTTAGGCCCAATTTGGATCCAATCCAATTTTCCTAAACCAAGCTTGGCCCAACCAAGCCCATTAAGTCCAAATACAACAATATTAGCCCAATTCAAAATTAAAGACTAATTTTAATTAATAAAAAATTCCAAATTTCACATTAATTTTTAATTAAAGTGTATTAGCCATAATTAATTAGTTAAATTAATATTTCCAAAGCACCAATTAAACTAATTAATCATGCTTTAATTAATCAACTTATGTCCAATACAAATTGAAGCAAAATCAATCTAATTCATGCTTCTCATGTCACGGCAATATGCATAAAATATATCCAATTTTGATTTCAATCTAATTAAATCAACAATCAATATATATCATGCATTTAAACACATCCAATGGTCTAAAATCAACAATCACCATGATACTCCTAGGGTTCATAGTCTCGACCAAGCTAAGAAATTATGGAAAAAAATTATCCAATTAATTTTCTCAAATTTTAAGATGCATAAATCTAATTCATCATCAACCAAGCTCAACCAAACAATTAATTTGAAGAAATCATGCTCAAAACATTAAAACCCCAAATTAAAGTATATAAACCCTAAGTTCATTTCATGCTTAGATAAGGCTCTTGATACCATTGTAGGGTTCCTAGAACATGCCAAGGATCTTCTAAGTCATGATTTCATGTGAATACTCAAAGAAGTTGTGGAAAAACTTACATTGATTGGTTTCGTTAGATGTTGAAATTTCAAAACTTTTTATGAAGAAGAAGAGCTCCAAGCCTTTTCTTTGTGTTCTAAACTCAAGGATTTGTTTCCCTAACACCCTGGTTGACTCCTTGTATGTTATAGCAAGAAGAAATTTTGAAGCAAGAAGAAATTTTGAAGCAAAATTTATAAGAGAGGAAGAGATACATTCTGCTTTTTTTTTGTTGGAGAGGAAATAGTTTTTTCAATTTTTGTGTGTTGTGTAATTGATTTTCAAAAAGTCAATTATCATATACCAAATCCAAGTTTTGGTATTAGTCATTCCAAAATGACAAAGTGTATTTGACAAGTTACCAACAAATTCACCACCAAATTCTATCAACCAAAAGTGAATAAAGTTGACTAGTGATGTGAGTTGGTGGGCCCCACTTTAAAATTCAAAATTCGAGTGGGCCCGCTTAACACACTTCGGGCTCGGGTTCGTTTAATTCCGAATTAACAAATTTTCCATTGCGACATAATTAAATCTAATTTAATTAAATAATTATGCCTAGCAAAATTATTATTAAAGTCGCTTACGAATTGATTTTAAATTAATTCGTTCGCCCGAATTAAAATCTAATTTTAATTCCGCTTTGAAATCTAATTTCAATTAATATATCAAATATATTATTTAATCGATTAATTCCAAATTAATCTTTCTCTCTCTACTATTCAAATTTTATCCCAGATAAATTCTTGCCGTAATTAATCCTTGATTAATTTTCTGTCTCTCTTAATTAATCCCAGATGAATTTTGTTCGAGTCAAACGTCATCGGTGAATCTTTGGGAAGCGACCCATGAGATCCCTGGATATGTTGGCAGTAAATCCGGTCGTCGGACTATCCAAACACGTGCGTACCCGGTACCACGTTCTTACCGATTTACAAGACATGGTTGGCTTCTAGCAAAGCACCGTGCCTTCCAAATTCTCCAGAAATATTCTTTTAAGGAATACATAATCTATACCAGGCGTAGTATACTAAGTATTGCGTATTACGATCCAGCATCAGATGTCATATACTAGGCCTGGGGCTGGAATTGTGTCTGCCCCGTATGAAGCATATATCGGATCACTAGGAACTATTATCTTTAATCGGATAATCATGACCTTGTCATATTATCCCGATAGTTGCAACATAATAGAGTACCAGTTATGTATCCATGCGTGATCATTATCTCCATATGATTGAAGTGATACTTCCATCTTGACATCACACCCAATACACTACGATTCTCAATAAACCCAGAAAAGGCATACACAGAACCTGTTAAAGCCCCGGACGACCAAAACCAAAGCGTATTGATTATCGCAAGTATTAGCGATGCAAGTCTCAGGTTAAGACCAAATACACCTACCCTGATTCGGATTCCCATAGACACATAGTCATACTACCAATGGGATTCCGAGGGGTCTATCCAGAGCGAAGCTGTTCCCGTACCATCGATAAACAGAACCTCGTATTACACTTGCATGAGTTTCCAACACCCAAATATATGAAAACTATGTCTCTATGCTTCCATAACGTACACAAGTGTAATACTAGCCTATTCTATATTATCGATGTCCAGTCTCGATAATACTACGACTAGAGATATTTAATGATTAAACCTTTCGTGGATTGATACTGTCTCATATCTTATTAGTCCAAAACTAATCATAAGGACTTTTATCATTTATATATTCAAGTAATCTAATTACAAAATGATAAAATAGCAATTTCATTTGTCACATAGTTAATTTGTACAAAAACCACAATGTCTTTTACAAA
Source organism: Zanthoxylum bungeanum (assembly GCA_019454045.1). Lineage (NCBI taxonomy): Eukaryota > Viridiplantae > Streptophyta > Magnoliopsida > Sapindales > Rutaceae > Zanthoxylum > Zanthoxylum bungeanum. Next base: position 58,742 of record SKCR01049434.1, read on the forward strand.
TAGTGATGTTATGGGTCATAATTGTCCAACATAATTTCCCCAAATTGACTCAATGATTGCCCAGAGGAACTGGCATTAGCTTTGCCAGCAGCCTGCCCCTGCCTGCATTCCCATGGTTAGAGAATTTTACAATAATGCTTACGAGCACATAGCGTATCAGGTATCAGTGAGAGGCTAGATGGTGGGATTTGATTGATCCACGATCAACAGATTTTATAGGTTACCAGATATAGAGTATGATGAATACATTAAAACCATCGAGTACCACGACTTAGATCTCATCACTAGAACTCTATGCATCCCCAATGTTGTATGGGATATCAATAATAATGGGGAATATGTAAAAATGAGTTCTATGTATCTAAGACCTGATGTCCGAGTTTGGTTCCACTTTTTAACCTGCACCCTCTTACCCGGTACCCACATAATAAATGTCACCAAAGAGCATATGATTTTGCTTTACTCTTTAGTTGAGGGACATTCAATTGATATAAGTGGACTGATTTCGAGCAATATTGTTCGGGCAGCATACTCTGCACAGACGGGACTGTTATATTGCAGTCTTATCACTAACCTCTGTTTAGCAGCTAGGGTACCCATAGACCCTTAGAGAGGAATCAGTACAGCCCACCACTGTACTTACAACACGAATTGTCCATCAACTTAGAGCAGAGAGAATCCATGTACAGGCTGGCTCTTCCTATACACATGATGTTCCTCAATCGCAACCTCAACCTGATCGGTGTTTATCGCGATCCCGTTCTCTAACACAGTGCGTAGAACGAATGGAATCACGTATTGACTTCATCGTTCAAGATAGCTTGGCCACGAGGCTGTTTCTTCAACAAATGGCTCGCCATATCAACATGAACGATGAGAAGATTCCAGTATTTCCTGATCTGCCAGAGGATGATAGCGACGACGACGAGGATGATGAATGATTTAACCTAGGTACCATTATTCCTTTATCTTTCTTTTATTTTGTAACGCATTAGGGACAATGCTAAGTTTAGGTTTGGGGGAGAGGTTGTTTATTTTTATTCTCCGTTATGTTATTTTTCCTGCACATATTTTTTTTCTTTCCTGTATTTTTTTTATTCCCTGTATGTAGTGTGTTTTGCATGTTTTGCATATTTACATGTTTTAATTTTTGCATGCTTAATTTAAAAAAAGAGTCTAATAATGAGATTGTTTGTCTTAGTAAAAAGTTTTAGGAAAAGATAAATGCTTATTTCCCTTTTATCATATACTTTGAGCCTAATATCTAGGTCATAATCATATGCACTTAAAAAAATAGTTCTGTAGTAGTTAGATAATAAGAAATTGACAAAGTGACTAGTTAAAATAATCGGTGGTTGATGAATGATCGTTTGCCTGAATATCTGTTTCTGTCTGTAGCTATTTTTATGTGAGGAATGATGATAAAAAAAATTATGTATATTAATAAATAACATCTGAGATCCGAGTAATTAAGTCCGTAGGGGTGTCTTAACACCTAATGTCCTAAAGCCAACTGGCTTGGGAGTCACTGGCCTAAAGCTCGTTACAGGAATTAAAGATGTTATACAAAAAAGGAATCTAAGATCCGAGTAATTAAGTTTGTAGGGGTGTTTTAACATCTAGTGCCCTAAAGCCAACTGGTTTGGAAGTCACTGGCCCAAAGCTCGCTACATGGATTAAAGATGTCACAAAAAAAATCACATACCTCACTTTGCGCATATTGTAGTAGACAAAACAATTTTAGATACTCAGGTTGGTTTGACCCATTAGCTACTGAGAATTGAGACAAAATCACCTAGTTGATAACTTAGAGTCGAAGTTGTTTGCAGAATTATTCACACACACATTCAGAGTCTGATTTAGATAATTTGTTCAAATGAAAGGATTTTAGTTGTAGTATGCATTTTGAAGGTTCCTTTAACTTTGATGCTAGACATTCTTTGAGGACATTGTATATATAGTTTTTCTTTCTTTCTTTCTTTTGTATTTATGTGTGATTGCATGTGCATGATTGACGTTTGTGGGTATCGTAGCTGTAACCATCACGAGACTACAACTCGTCAACTAGGGACACATAGGGGTTTAAAGGCTTGTTGCATACGCTAAATGCAATCGTGATCCTTACGAAAGTGGCTTAGTTTAATTTAGTTTATGTTGTTTATTTCATTTCATTTTGTTTATTTTGCTTGAGGACTAGCAAAATGTTAGGTTTGGGGGTGTGATGAGCGGAAAATATATCACTATTTACCGTCCCTTTAACCTAATATTTTGTATGGTTTCTCGGGTTTGATATATTTTTGTGTGTTTTACAGATAAATAAAGATTTAGGACTCAATGAAATCAACTTGGGGCTAAAACAACGAAAAACAGATAAAAAGGGAAAAATTGAAAATTCACTGCTCACGCTTCGCGACGCGCATGTCTCTATGCGTCGCGACGCACCTCTATTATGAAGCCTATCGACATTTATTGTGCACGCGTCGCAATATAGATCACCTACACGACGCGACACGCGGTGCTCTACGAACATATGTCATGATCTCACTGTTAGTGTCCTAGACATGCCAAAGATCTCTAAATCATGATTTGTGCGTGAATAATCAAGTAAAGATTGCGGAAAGAACTTACATTGATTGGTAGAAAATTAAAAACTTTCTTGGTTGGATGTAGAAGATCCAAGCCCTTTGTTGAGTTCCAAACTCTTGGGTGAGTTTCCCTATCACCTTAAAATGACTCCTTTAAGTGTTAGCTAGAACAATTTTGAAAGAAAATTTTCTCCTCCAAGAAGAGTATTTTCGGCTAAGAGAGAAAAAAATGAGGGAGAGAGTGAATAGTAAGTCCAACTTGATGTGTTGTGTGCTTTAAAGTCCAACATTTAATTAGCCAACTACACCCATCACAAATAGTGACAAGTGATGTAAGTAAAATTGGTCCTACCACTTTAAATTCCAAATTTGAGTTTGCTTACACAACACACTTCGGGCCCGGGTTCGTTTAATCCGACTAAACGAATTTTCGTCGCTAGATTAATTAAATCCAATTTAATTAAATAATAATGTCTCGCAAAATTATTACGATAGTCGCTCACGAATTAATTCAAAATTAATTCGTTCGCTTAAATTAAAATCCGATATTAATTCCATATTGAAATCCAATTTCAATTAATATATCCAATATATTATTTTAGCATAGTTAAATAAATTAAATAGTAAAATCCAATTTAACTACTAAATTTACTTTACCGATTAATTCCAAATTAATCGCGTTCTCTCTTCTAGACGAATTTAATCCCAGATAAATTCTTGTCGTAATTAATCCCAGATTAATTTTCTCTCTCCTAATTAATCCCAGATTAATTCTGTTCGAGTCAAATATCATTGGTGAATCTTTGGGAAGCGACCCAAGAGATCCCTGGATATGTTGGCAGTAAATACGGTTGTCGGACTATCCCACAAGTGCGTACCGCGTAGCACGTTCTCACTGATTTACAAGACATGGTTGGCTTCTAGCAAAGCACAGTGCCTACCAAATTCTCCATAAATATTCAATGAAGAATATATAATATGTATCAGACATAGTATACAATGTATTGCGTAATACGATCCAGTATCGGATGTCACATGCTAGGCCTAGGGCTGGAATTGTGTCTGCCCTGTACGAAGCATATATCGGATCACTAGCAACTAGTCTCTGTAATCGGATAATCATGACCTAGTCATATGATGAGCGGAAAATATATCAATATTTACCGCCCCTTTTACCTAATACTTTGTTTAGTTTCTCGGATTTGATGAACGTTTTGATATGGTTTTATGTATTTTGTAGATAAATAAAGTATTGGGACTTAATGGAATCAACTCGGGGCTAAAATGATGAAATCCGGAGTAAAAAATGGCGAAAACGGAAATTTACTATACGCGTCACGAAGTGCAGTCCTAAATTCCAGTTTTGCGCAAGTTTGGTATTTTAGCGATAACGTTTTCATCCGATATCCGATTTAGCTGATTCAAGTGCCAGATTAAAGAGGACACAAAGATATACAACTTTGAAGATTTAAATAGTTTCTAATTCTGAAGTTTGGAAGGCCGAAATTGATGAATAATCTAGTATATTATGTGTAATTACTATAGTCATTTTCAAAATATAAAAAAAAAATTAATAAAAAAAAAAGTAAAAATTGTCAAACTTCCACCAAACATACTTGCATGTTTGGTGCCATGTTTGGTTCCATGTTTAGTGGAGCTATTGGTGGAGAAATTGGTGGAAGCCTTTAGATTTTCCTATAAATACCAAACTTAACTTTGTAAAGTTTTCATGCTTTCTTTGGAGGAGTTTCTCCATGAAAATCTTAAGGAAAATGTCTTGTATATTATTTAAGTTTTCTTGTATTTTCTTTTTATTTATTAATAAAATTTTATGTGTTTTCTTTTTCAGCATGAGCAGGTAACCTCATTCTGCTGGGGTGAAAATGTGAGACTTTTAATATAATGAATTAGATTAATCTCCCTTATTTTAATTAAAATTTGGATTAATTAGTTACCGCCTATATGGTCGGTTTAGGTGACAATCTTATTTACCGCCTATATGGTCGGTTTTTCATTTCAGACGTAGTTTCCGCCTATATGGTCGGTTTGGTAATAACCTTGTTACCGCCTATATGGTCGGTTGGATTTAATTGAGACAGATGAAATTACTGCCTTTATGGTCTGGTTAATTAATCGATAAATATTGAGAATAAGGGAGATTTCTAATTTTAAATTATTAAAAGTGGATCATATAACCCCAGCATTTTCTTTTATTGTACTTTTACATTTTTTATTTCCAACATTTACTTTATTTAATTTCCAGTATTTACTTTATGTCTTTTATTTTATTTAAGCTTTTATTAGCCTTAGATATGTGTCGTAGCTAATCCCGTTATCTGGGATTGTGATGAATTCCAATATCACCGGTTAATAAGGGGTTGTTTTACGGTTTGGGTAATATAAAGGTTTATTTATTGAACCTTAGTCTTCATGCTTCTTGTTAATTGGCCAATAATAAGATTGAACTGGTAAACTTAAAATGAACTTGGAAAAGGGATTTTAGGTTTAAGACCATATACTTAATAACCCACGATCTTCCTTGAGGATAGATAACCCTTTAATAGATTTCCTTACAGGATAGGAATATACCTGTCGGGCGGGGGTAACCATAATTGGAACTTAATCTTAATGAATTCAGGTAACTTGGTTGACATAGGAATATGATTAATTGGGTTACACTGGGTATTTGTATCTGACCATCGGAATAGGCTTTTACATATTTTCGTGTTCCAGGTTAGTAAACCAATATATTGCACAAACATGAAATAACCACTTCATCTTTTAAAAGATATTGGAAGAATTCACAACCCTAGATAGTTTTATAAATTTGAATTTTCCTCAACCTATATTTGCGCAATTTTATTTACTTGTTTTTAAGTTTAAAGTCACCACTCAGTCAATCAATCAGTATGTTAGATACTAGTAATCATTTGGCCTCATATAATTAATAGCTAGGTGTTAAGTCCTCATGGGATCGATACTTTTTATACTACTTGAACGATACGTTTGCGTTATACGTGTGTGATTACACCGGTCAAGTTTTTTGGAGTCGTTGCCGGGGACTTATTTATCTTTCACTATTAGTTTTGAGGTTAGATACCTTTACTTGTATCTAATTTCTTTTTACTTATTGTTTTTATTTTATTTTCTTATGTTTCAGGTTCTTAGACACTACATGAGACAAACCATAAACTTTGAACTCCTACCGCTTGACCCAGAAATTGAAAGAACCATCAGACAGTTGAGAAGAGAAATGCGAGAAAGTCAAGAAGCAATTGTTAACATGGAACCTGAACCTTTGGAAGTTGCACCACCAATTCCCATTCGAGACAGAACCATTCCGGTGGTTGACGGCTTCATTTCCTGTATTCTACTTACTCCCTTACTAGCAAATGCGTGTGACATCAAAATATGCATTCAGATGATTCAGCAGTCAGTTCAATTTGGGGGGAATGCAACTGAAGATCCTAATGCCCACATCAGCAACTTCCTGGAAGTTTGCGGCACTTTCAATTACAATCGAGGAGCTGAAGAAGCAATGAGAATGTGGGTTTTTCCATATTCCTTAAAAGACAGAGCAAAAGCTTGGCTACATTCACTACCAGCAGGTTCCATCACAACTTGGAACACTTTAGCCACCAAATTCCTTGAAAAATATTTTCCACCAGCTAGAACAGCAAAGTTGAGGAATGACATCACATCATTTGGGAAACATGACTCAGAATCACTCTACGAAGCTTGGGAAATGTACAAGGATTTGCTCAGAAAATGCCCTCACAATGAGATTGCAAAATGGCTACAAGTCCAAACCTTCTATAATGGACTTTCTAGATTGATGAGAACCACAATTGATGCTGCTGTTGGAGGAGCTTTGATGGCGAAAAGAGAAATCAAGCATGGGACTTAATCGAAGAAATGGCCAACAACAATTCGTTGTGGCCAACAG
>SKCR01049435.1:0-39489 GCA_019454045.1 Zanthoxylum bungeanum
GGATATTTGCGTCTGACCATCGACAGAGGCTTTCGCATAATTTAGTGTTCCAGGTTAGTAAACCGATTTATTACACAAACATGAAATAACCACTTCATATTTTTAAAGATATTAGAAAGATTCACAACCCTAGATAGTTTCATAATATTGAATTTTCTTAACCTACTTTCATGCAATTTTATTTACTTGTTTTTAAATTAGATCATCACCATTTCAAATCAATCAAACAACCTATTAGATACTAGTAATCATTTGATCTCATAAAATTAATAGATTAGGTATTAAGTCCTCGTGGGATCGATACTTTTATACTACTTGAACGATACGTGCGCTTGCATTATACGCATGTGATTACGCACCGGTCAAGTTTTTGGGAATTACTCAAATCACCAATTCCTTGACTCAAAACAATTATTCATCATTAAACTCAAGCCAATAACATTCTTCAAGCTTCAAATCATCAAAACTTAGTAATTTTAAATTTGGGTTTTTACCTTTCTCACATTAAATCAATTTATTTCTTCACAAGTATAATTCTTTAAGCTCCTTTATCACACTTTCAAGCTTGCATGTGGCTTTGGAGCTCTAGATTGGTGGAAATGGTGAAAAAATTTCTGGAAAGAAAAGACTTGGTTTCTTTGCTAGGGAGAGGAGAAGATGAAATAATGAAGAGAAGGCAAAAGAAAATAAAAGAAACGTGAGGTGGGTTGTTTTTTTTTTAATTCATAAGAACACATATGATGGACATTTGTTAACAAGGCTTAACAAATGTCACCAAGCCTTGTTAACATATGTCACAAGGTTTAGTATCACTAAACACTCTCTAACAAAATGATATTAGTCCAACTATTTAAAACTTTTACCAAAACCTTAATATATTAACCCAAATATTTCGGGTTTTTATGCCATCTCCAAATTTATATTCGCTACCTCTCGAGAATAATTAATCCCGATCACTGAATTTACTACCTCAATCAAGTTATGAAATTCAAGTCGTTACACCTATGCATAATCTCACTATGGACGACAGAGGTGTAATGTAAAACATATATGATCCACATATAAGGTATCATAGAGACCTCAAGTCTAATTAGAAACTAAGAGAAATCACATTGACATGTGGATAACACTCCATATAGATTCTCAAACGGTTCAGTTTGTTGTACTTGTTCTCCAATAAGCATCCATATATTAGACTAAGTGAACACATTCACTAGTAGCTTATGAGATCAGCTATTTTCCTTCTCCAAGTAAGCAGACATAATATATGTCGATGTACTGGATTTATCAATGTCCTAATGTTAATAATCATACGATCGGAAATATTTAAGAATGACGAGATCTCATAAATTTAATTTAATTTAACTCCTCTAATTATCATTATAAGGACTTTATATTACAAGTAATCAAAATTAATCCACTTACGGGATTCTTTTTAAGCTCTATGCTCCAACAAATTTGATGCGGAACCGTCTTCTGATCTTTCTAAACATCCAAGTATTGGCTTTAAAATTACTCCTAATTTCTGCCTCTTCTTTGATCTCTTCTTGGTGGCTTGATTATCATAGGCAGTGGTTCTTCTTCTCTTGTTTCTACGAGACTGAAAATTATTGTCTAAACGATTCGATACAATTGAAAGAAGACACTCAAGCTCAGAAGCTCTAGCCTCTGCCAATTTCTGCACATTGAGTTTTCGAGTCGGAACTGGTGAAATTTGAGGCCGTTTGCTTCCATCGAAAGTTATTCCAAAAATTGATTCCTAAAAAATATGAAGCTCTTACGGGCTCAATTCATTGTTAGGCCTCAACTTAAAGAGGCTCTACACTCAGTGGGTGACTAAAACTGTTCATTTTTCATAGTTAAATGATATAAACAGCGGAAGCTTTTGAACTGTGAATAAAAAATCAAATTAGATATATATATATATATATATATATTGTTTTGTGCGATTTTTGTGCGCGAAGAAAAAGAGAAACGTGTAAGGTTCAAACCTCCTGAGATAAAGTCTCAGCAATGGGTGTTTGATTAAGTGAATACCTCCAAGGGGCGCAAGCACACGAATTACAGTCCTAAAAGTTATAAAAGCTAAAAGATAAAAAAATATGCTCGTTTGAGTCTTCATTTGATCGGGCTTTCTTTTTCTGTATGAGTGAGCTTTTATAGTGAAGCTTGTAAACCGCTTAGGCAGTTCCAGTATCTCCATGCAGCTGCTGGATCGTGTCTTCAACCGTTGAACTGTGCGTCTCAACTGCTTTATAGTGGAGGGAAAACTGTTTAACTGCTATAGTCATGGGATCAACTGCATTACGTCTTCTCCTTCTAATGCTTCGGTCGTCCTGGGTTCTTTTCGCTCTAATCTGATCGCTCTTCCTTTCATCGCCCTTCTTGCCTTCATATTTTATTCCTTCGTTCTAGGGCGATTTCGCTCCAGGGTGGTATTTTTTCTTTTTGCCAACAATTGTCCCCCATATTCGCCTTGATTGTACTGGAAGTGAAAATCGAGGTGAATTTTTTGGCTTTTCATCCAGGTTTGTTCTTTCCTTGTGCAAGGAAGACCACTACGCCAACCGAGCTAGTCACCCGGGCTATCCCTCAGTCCAGAGAATCTGGGAAGCTGGGGATATTCGCCTCTGAACTAATCCCTCAGCCGGTCCCTCAGTCCAGAGAACCTGTGAAGCCGAGGAGTGCAGCACCCTATGGGATGGCCAGTCCGCCGTTGTCAACGGGTGTAACCCATCCGCAACCAAGGGATGCAGTACATTCCCCACAGAGGACCCTGGTCAGCCGTTGTTAACGGATATAGCCCATCCACACACCATTACATTCCATTTCACACCTCACACCGTGTGGATGGCCATTAGCTAACCCTTTTACATTCCATTTCACACCTCATTAAAGAGAAGCTTTCGCTTCTGATGGCCTTTGTTTCAGATCTTCTCTTTTTTCCGGCTCTGTTCCGCTCATTCTGTTCTTTCCCCTTTCATTTGTTAGCCAAAACATTTGCTTGATTAAGGAAAACCAAGCTGAGGCGTCTTGAGTAGGGTTGGCCCTTGGCCGGGCGGTTGGGAGAGGTTTTTCTTATAAGCTCTTTTTTCGCTCCCCTGCTTTTAAATTCTCTCAAGGCATGATATTGTTCTCTTTTGCAATACATTTCATGTGTTACCTGACCGATTGATGGGCTCTCTGCCTTAAGTCTGACTCTGTCGAAAGTGACCTGCAGTCTGGTGTTATTGTCACATCAACTCTGCTTTTCTTATGTCACACGCATCAATAGTGGTGATATCTTGGACGATGTTTCCTGGGGGACGCTTATGCTTACACTGTACTTGGCCGATCTAGTGAAGGCCGATGTTAAAATGCCGAGGTTTGGTCGACCTATTGAAGGCCGATATTAGGGCTTGGCCAACTTAGTGGCCGATTCTGAGGGTGTGACGGGCCCGAGGGAAAACTTTTTTGCCCTGCAATTGGTTGGGCCGCCTTTTACAGTCCCAATGTGAACCCATCACTTCTACAATAAATGCGTGACTCTTCCCAACATGTTTCATCATGAGGCCCAATGAAGAGCCGTTTTTTATGTCACTTCTGTGTCTCCTTTCGTCGCACGTCACTTTTGCAGCAAATTGTATTCTAACACCTGTTTGGGGCGATCCTTCATTCTTTTCATTTTCCCGCCGTTTCCATCCCTCGATAATTCGGGTTGCGACACTTGTCCTAGGCTGGGCCTTTCGCCTGTTTATATAAGGGTTTAGCCCATTCTGGTTCTTTTTTTACTCTTACCCCCCATTGCAAAACTCTTTCTTATTCTCGATCTCCGTGTATCAATGGCGTCTTCTTACTCTGCTCCCAAAACCAGTTCCTCCACTTTTACTGATTATAAGATGGCACTGGACGACTCTTCCGTGAGCACTTTCGGTGTTCATACTCTTGACGAGAATTACGGCTAGTGCGCGCTTGGTCCTATTTTTACTGAAGACCATACCATTGCCACAGCCCCGCTGGCTCAACAATTTCCTCCTCTTATGGTCTCCCTCTTCTCGTTTTCGGAGCCAATTAATATTTCTCTTTGGCTCAATCTAACCCGATTCACAAGTGGCCCAAACATGACGATGCGTTCGAGTCTTGGTTCCAACGTATGCTTATTCATGCGGATACTCGTGCTTTTCTAGATAAGAATGGTTTCATTTCCTTCATCGAACTTTCGTTGGCTTTGCCCTCCCTTGACCGCAGCTTGTTTCCTATTTCCTTGCTCTTTTGGACTTCTGAGTACAATGTATTCATTTTCCATGTTGGTCCTTTTACTGTCACTCTTCATGACATCGGTGCTCTCACCGGGTTGGCCCCTCTGGGTGCACCCATCTCGGCTTGCACAACCTTCTGTTTCCCTCCTCCTTCAATGGACCATTCGTCCTTTTCATCATACTCTTCTTTTCTTCGCACATTTTCGAAAACGGCTGGTCCTGTTTCGATGTTGGAGCGAACGGCCTTCCTTCATTATTGGTTGTGCAAATACATCATTTGTGCGCCTAGCCAAAAGCCTTTGGCGGGCTACCTTCCCATCTCTTCAGACCTTGCCAATGGTCGTCGTTTAGACCTGACATCCTTCTTGCTAGCTGCTATTTATCGGGGCTTAGGCCGTGCTCCAAAAACAACTTCGGTCGGGGGCTTCGCCCATTGCCTCTGGTCCTCTGTGGCTCGTTCATCTTTGGTTGAGAGCTTATTTCCCTGTCTTCGGCGCCATTGATTCGAATCATCCTTATCCTTGTGCCGGTCTTCTTTTTACCCAGCTTCGGCCATCTTCTTTCCTCCATCGCACTGCTTTTGAATATTTCTATACTCTTCCTCGGGTTTCCTATTTTTTCCCTTTCTCAGTGGGGAATAGCCCGTCATTCGTTCATGATCTCCCTCTCTCGAAAGAGGATGAGTCAGGTCTTCGCATATGGCACAGGTTTTTATGCAGCTGCGACCTGATTCATGACATTTTGACTGGGGCCAATGGCAAGACTAGAGTGGAGGTGTATTCTCCCAACTTCCTCGCCCGTCAGCTTGGCCTCGTTCAAGGATGGCGTCTTCCTTTCTTCCATACGCGTTCCGCTTCGTCGGTCCGTTTTAAAGTCTTTTCAGTTTCTGACGTGGAGGAATCCTTATCGGAAACCCGTTCTTTACTTTCTTCTTTTGTCATAGCTCATTTTGCTTCTTGTACATCGGTCCATTCTTCTTTTGATCGTTTTTGGCCACCTGCCCGGGAGCGATTTTTTTCTCTGCCCTCTATGAGGGTATTTCCTACTATTCCATTGTCCCCAAAGTTGTCTGAGCCAACGGGGTCAAAAAAGGCAACTGAGACGGCCAAACCCAAGAAAATAAAGCTCGCCAAGAGGAAACAGCCTTCCCCCAAGCGTAGCTCGGATTCAGACGTGCCACTTGTACGTCGTCCTAAGGTATGAGTTTGAAGCCCGCCTTCTTTTGAGTTTTATGGAAATTGAGGTTCTAACTTTGTACTTTGTGCAGGTGCTTAGGATTGAACCGCCCTTTGCGATGCCCGAAACGGCTCAAACTCAGGGGGCTGAAGCTCCTATACTTGAAGGTTTCGAAGAGGTGGGATCTGCTGAGGTACTGATTGTGTAGCTTCCACCGGATGAGGACGAAGCAGCCGAGGCCCCAGTTGTGGGGCAAATGCCAGAAGAGGGCAAAACAGCCATTACCGGTGATTCGTTTGGAGCCGATCCCCAAGGAACGAAGCCACATGTAGAATTTGGCCGTTTGCGTCCAAGGGTTGAGGAAATTCCGAGAAACCATCCTTTATTTGAACGTCCCTCTTCGGACGATCCTGTACCAATCGTGCAGGACCCGGACGATGAGGCCGAAGTGCCAGAACCTATTTGGCCAGATGGGCCTCTTTGGCGTCATCTTAAATAGCTTTACCCTTTAGTACACAGGATGTCTACCGCAGGGCTTAGGGAAGTTATAGAGACGTAGATGGCCTTATAGTTTTGCTGAATTGGAGTTATTAGAGGAGGCTCGGTCTATGTACAGAGACGACATACTTCATCGTATTTATGAGGAAGAGGATGTCATTTACATTTCTGATTCTTTTGATTCTGATTCTCTTGCAGATGTTCAGCCTACCACTGCGCCGCAACACTCAATGCCACAGGCAGCATTTCCGGGATCTTCAGTGCATCAGACTTCGGCCTTTGCACAGCCGTCGTCTTCAGTTATTCTGCCTTCTTCTCCTCGAGTGAAGTCTCATATACCTTTTGCGCAAGATCTCTCTGCGCCCGAACAGCCGTCACCTTCGGCTCCCCAATTTTTGACTCCTCTCCTTGTAGCTCCTGTTTCGTCAGTCCAAATGCATGCCGCTTCTGAACGATCGTCGCCCCTTCGGGCAGAGTCTCTCATCCCGCAACAACATTCTCCTGCTCGGCCGTCGCCCCCTCAGGCCGCATGGCCGTCGGTTCCTGTCCCACAGCATCCACCATCCTCAGATCTTTCGCTTCAGCAAGAACTTGTGCAGCCGCTAGTTGAGGTATTTGAGGCATCGGTGGATAGGCCATCTAGCTCTGGTCTGGGGTGGTAAGTCTTTCTTTTCCTCTTTCTTCTTCTAATTCATGACTTTGGTTCACATCTGCTTATTTTTCCTTGCATACAGGTGTCCGACCCGCCACTGCAATCGGTCCAGAACATTTTGGATCGCTTTGGACGTTTGTCTTCTTCTCCATTTCGGCCTTCTTCACCTTCGGCCGGTACTAGTACGGACCTGGAGGTCCTTCGGGAAATTATCGGCCAGTATGCTTCTTTTACTACATTGGAGATTGGTCAGGCCGCTCTGCCAGAACACATTTCCCAGTTGGACAGAAATTCCTCTAAATTAAGCCGTCTATTAGCCCTCCATGCCTTACCTATATCAGTGGATGATCGGCTCTTCCTCCAAGAACTGCAGGACGATATAGCGGCCCTTATCTCTCGGTGACGCAACATGCACAGTCAAAGGATTGGGCTTCACTCTGCTGTAATAAAGAAAGAAACGCTTCGCGGTTCTCTCGATGCCCTTCAACAGGCTCTGAGAGAGACCACTAATGAAATGGTGACCAAGGAATTGGTTCTTCTGGATCTAGAGCGACAACTACAGGACATCCAGCGCCTTGTTGAGGAGATTCGTATGAGAAAAGAGGCTAAGAGGAGGACCATTGCTACCCAAGTGACGAAGATGGACACATCCTTGGTAGAGTGTGAAGGTCTGGCCCGTATTGATTTAGAAAAGCCTGGTCGATTTTGAGACAGCGGGTTAGAGGTACAAAAAGAATGGCGTCTGAGGAGAGAGACGTTTTCGGCAATAAAGGAGTCGCCCAGGGACTTTCGGCGGTCTTCAGGCCATAGCCAATTATGCTTCATATGACGTCGCATCGTCCGATCTTTGTAATTTTGAGGACATTTGTGTCCCGTATTAATGGAAATGCATTATTTTACTACTGTACTTAGTTTTTTATTGCAAAGTCATTACATTTTCAGGCTCCCAAAGTGATGGCACATATTTTTTCAAGTATTTGCCATTTATCGCCCTTCCGTTTAAATCTTTTAAATGATAAGCCCCATTCGGTAACACATCTTTTACCTCGAATGAGCCTTCCCAATTAGGCGATCATTTTCCATATGCTGGATCTTTAGTGCCGATCGGCAATATAGTTTTCCATATTAACTCGTCTTTCCTGAATTATTTAGCCACGACTTTGAGATTGTACTCCTTGGCTATTTTTCTCTTTTGTGCTTCTAAACGATTCAACACATCGCATTTAACATCATCCAAATCTAGCAAATTTTGGATCATTGCTTCGTTGTAATCTTCCTCCGTCATTCCGGTAGTACGGCCTCTTGGCCATATACTAACTGAAATGGCGTGACCGAAGTACTCGTTTGTGGTGACGTCCTATAGGCCCATAGAGCCTGACTCAAATATTCGTCCCATCACCTAGCGTTGTCTGTCACCATTTTCCGAATCAACCCCTTGAGGGTTTTATTGGACAATTATGCATGACCGTTTGACTGAGGGTAATACGGAGTGGTGTTTACCAATCTGATCCCGTATTCGGCCAGGAAGCTTTTTACCTTCTCACCATTTAACGAAGTGTCATGATCTACCATTATTGTTTGCAGTATACCGAATCGGTGAATGATATGCTCTTTTATGAACTTGATGATCTGCTCTTGGGAGATTTCCACTACCGAAATAACTTCCACCCATTTGGTAAAAAATTCGGTAGCAACGATAATGAAAGTATGCCTTTTGCTCGATGCATCGTATATTTTCCCTATCAAAGCTATCACCCATCCTATGAATGGCAATGGTTTAATGACGGGGATCATTTCAGTTGCTGGTGCCCTCTGAATGGGCCCATGCTTTTGACAAGCAATACATCCTTTGGCATATGAGACGCATGATTCTCCCATCTTCGGCCAATAATAGCCGCTCCGTATAATCAGCCACCTCATCTTTATTCCGGCCTGGTGAGCCCCACAAACACCTTCATGTATCTCGGCCATGATAGTTTTGGACTCCGACGGCCCTACACATTTCAACAATAAGCCATCTTGGCATTTTTTATACAACGCATCCCCTGATACCACATAATTCAATGCCTTGAGCTTTAGCCTTCGATCTTTCCCACCTTCAGGTCGTTTTAGAAATTCTTTGATCTCGCTCCTCCAATCGCCCTACTTTTCGATTTCAACGGCCATGACATTTGTCCCCTCATTTCGTCGTATCAGGACTGGCTTCACCTCGTCGCTTCTATATATACTATCTATGTTTGCTTGCTTGTACCCGGAAGCTGCTTGGGCCAAATTGTTGGCCATTTCGTTCTTTGCCCTCGGAACGTGTTCCAATTCTGCGTGGTCAAATTGGCCAACCAATTCTTTAGCCACATTTAATAGTGCCATGACTGATGGGCTTTGGCATTTGAAGGTTCCTATTACCTGTTGGATCACTAATTGCGAGTCTCCTTTTATAGACATGTGTGTTACCCCCATATTGAAGAGTGTTTCCAAGCCAAATATCATGGCTTCGTATTCGGCCTGGTTGTTAGTGCAATATTCATTTAACCTGATTAAGAAACGGAACGATTCGCCCAATGGGCTGACTAAGACTATCCCCATCCCTGCTCATTTTGTTGTACTGGACCCATCAAAATACATCGTCCATGGTTTCAGACTGCATTCATCTAAATCCATTTCTACTTCTCTGACGGTACTTAAACATGGATGGTCAGCTAAGAAATCTGCCAAAGCTTGATTTTTTACAGCCTTTTGGGGCTCATGTCGTATATCAAATTCTGATAGTGATAATGACCAGAAACCAACTCTTTGATGCAAAATAGGACGAGAAAATATGTACTTTATTATATTAACTTTAGTGATTAAGTACACTATATTCGGCCTAAGGTAGGCTCGTAGTTTAGTACATGTAAAATACAAAGCCAAGTATAATTTCTCCATTGGAGAATAATTACATTCATAATTTAGCAATTGTCTACTAATATAATAAATGGATCTTTCGACATCCGTATCATCGTCTTGCGCGATCATCCCAGCGATAGATTGTTCTTCAGCCGATATATACAGCTTCATTGGCCGACCTGGCACAAGGGGTACCATCACCGGCGGTTGTGACAAATATTTCTTTAGGCTGTCAAAAGCCTTTTGATGTTCTTCGGACCAGACGAATTCGTCCTTGTCCTTTAGCCTCAACAGGGAGGAGAACACTTTAGTTTTTCCTGCACAATTAGAGATAAATCGTCTCAAGAAATTGATTTGCCCTAAAAATCTCTGCAATTCTTTCTTATTTCGGGGAGGTTTAGCTTCAGTGATTGCCCGAGATTTATTAGTATCTATCTCAATCCCCCATTGGTGTACTAGAAATCCTAGGAAGTTTCTTGCGCCCACCCCGAAAGCATATCTGGCAGGGTGTAGACATTGCATTTCCGCATGTGAAACCCGATGATGAGTCTCATTTGGAGGCACTACCTTTTTAGCTAAGATATTGCGGGAAACGGAGGTCGGAAGGGGAAATTCGAAATAAGTACGTCATAAAGTTCATTTCACAAGCTCACTGTCTTCGTTAGTGCTGCGTTCGTTACTTCGTTCGAACGTCAGGCAGATTGCGGACGTTCGTGTAGCGTTCGAATTGGCGTTCGAACGGCGTCGGTGTTTCTGGTTTTGCTGCTAGCCTCGCACCCCAGCCCAATTAGCTCCCCAAAGCCCATAAAACACATCCCAATTAATTAAATTAAACATTGAATTAAATAAAATATTTAAACCATTTACCAATTAAATAAAACATAAAATAAATCATACCTAATTAAGATAAATCAATATATTAACTTCCTAACTAAACAAATCACATACTAAATTAAAAGATGTCATGCCTAATTAAATCAATCATAACAAATTAAAGATATTGACTTCCTATTCTAGCCAAGATTTGTCCCCCCTCAATCTTTGACTTTCCTTGCTCAACACCAAATCAAATCCTCATTTTAATGCCAAAATCCCTTCCTTGTGAGACAAGGTGAAGCCCTAACCCTTCTCTATATAAACAACCCCTAACCAAGACATGCACTCCCCTAGCTCATACACATAAGATACACACAACTCACAAAAATCACAAAGAAAAGAAAATAACCCCAAGCCTTCACATTAAAAGCACCTTCACAAACCGATCAGCCCTACACATCCATAAACCTCACAAATCTCCTCCACTCCATAACCGAAAATAGCAGCCCCCTAAGCCTCCACACATCACCAAAAAATATAGCAGCCCCTTTAACGCTAAAACAGTAACCAAATCACGCCAAACCACTCCCTATACAGCAGCAAAATCCTCTTAAAACATTCCCTAAGAAAACTTAAAGTAATAACATAAAAAACTGCATTCATAATCCTTAAAATAATCATATAAGACTGCACTAAGAACCCACACAAAAACTTGGAACAGTCCGTTGAAACGTCAAAACAGGTGACCTGAACAGTGAGCAGCAAAACAGAGGCCGAACAGTAGCAGAACGGAGTTCAAACCGCAAGCAAAACAGCAAAGCAGTGAGCTAGGACGCTAAACCAGTGAACCGGAGAAGTTGAGAAGCTGTACCCTTCCGACGTCCGTGAAACGCAAGCCTGAAAGTTGGCAAAAAGGTTACACCTGAGGGTATCTTTCACACTCATTTTTTTTGTACTATTTCTTAAATATTGCTTGCGTGATTGTCATGTTGAAATGCATGTTGTGGCCTTTGAGTAGATAAATATGCATGAATTATGAGATGTTGTATGTTGTGGCTGTGGAATAAAATGAGAGATGTGTCAACTCTCACGGTATATCGGATGGAAACCCGGACATAAATTTCATAGCCGATTCCGAATGGACGGTAATATGATCTGTACTCGGGACACAACTCCACGTACCGCTTGAGTAAACGGCACCCTCTTTTGTTTTGTGTTGCTTGGTTTATTTATTTTTCGTCACTTGAATTCTGTATGTTGCTTATTTATGCATGATTCAATCGAGCGCATGGGCTTAGTAAGTGGAATGAAAGATCCCCTATGGGGAGGGGTTAAAGCCCTTTACCACGATGATTTGCCGCGCCGGTTGATATGTGTTCGGTTGGATGTAAGATGTGTTCAATCGGGCATACTTAGTTTGATATGATTGTCTTTATCTTTTTATGCATGGTTCAATCAAGCGCATGGGCTTAGTAAGTGGAATGAAAGATCCCCTATGGGGAGGGGTTAAAGCCCTTTACCACGATGCTTTGCCGCGCCGGTTGATGTGTGTTCGGTTGGATGTAAGATGTGTTCAATCGGGCATACTTAGTTTGATATGATTGTCTTTATGTTTGTACGCATGATGCGATCGGGCGCATGGGCTTAGTAAGTGCGATGAGAGGTCCTCTAATTGAAGAGGTTAAAATCCTTTACCACGATGCTTCACCGCGCCTCGCATTGTACTATTTGCCATTTATGTATTGCGTCCCATTTCATGCATCAGGTCTGTTCCCGTTCGAACGCGTTTACGAACGCAACTCGAACGCGCATGCATTTTGCCTTATCATGCATCAGGTCTCATTTCCGTTCGAACGCGTTAACGAACGCCATACGAACGTGAGCATTCTGTTTCATTTTCGTTCGAACGCGTTCACAAACGCCATACGAACGTGAGCATTCTGTTTCATTTTCGTTCGAACGCGTTTACGAACGCTACTCGAACGAGAACCTTATGTTTACCGTTCGAACGCGTCTACGAACGCTGCACGAACGCCCACGGTAAACAGATCCTCTTGCATCACATTATGACATGTCCATCTTAGCACATAGTTCCCCTTTTTTACGTTATGTATTTGTATTACCTCTCTAGTTGTCTATTTATGTTATGCGCTTAAATATCTTTTCTTAATATGCATGCTAGTAAGAATGCTATTTGTTCGCGCTTCTGTGTCCACCAATGCGTTCATTAACTTGTATGCTTGCCGTATGATAAACCTCAGGTATGCAAATTGAGACATAGATTACATGCAAATAGGCTGTATGCAAATTCGAATATGTGTTACATATAAATTTAGATGAACTTGTTGATGTATGTATGTGGATTTAGAAGCATGATATTCTTAGAAATAAGTATTACTTAAGCCTGATTAAATTATCATATAAATCCTTTCATTACAAGTGGCATAAGTAAGGGACCATTCCGAACCCAACGGTTTGAGGTCTTCCCTTGCGAGGGGTGAGTGCGGCCTTAAATCTTTGTCCCGGTTCACACCGGGTGGCGACTCCATTATTCTCCGGTTTAGTCCCCCACGGGCTACTCCGTACTCCCGACCGGGCCGCGAGCCCGGGACAGCATGCGTCGCCCAGTTTCTGTGTTCCCACAGTCTGGCGACTCCACTGGGGATAGAGAATCGGCCCGAAATATTGTCTTGTGATGTTTGGATTTATGTTTTAATTGACCGTGTCTATAGTGGATAAAGTGAGGGTTTAATCAAAGGCATTTTGAGGCTAGGTAACGGTTTGGTGTCTTCCTTCATTCACTACCTTTCTAGAAGGAAAAGCTGTGAAGGACCTAGATAGCCATCTACTCGTAGCCTATTGTGATGGACTAATTTGGAGGACTCGTTGTTTATTCCTGACACCAAGCGATAAGAGCCTAAAAGGCTTGGGTATTTAAGTGAGCCTCGCTCCACCTTCCCTCTGGGGAATCTACAATGGGAAATCCATTTGACAGTCTGTCACACACCATAGCTCATTGGCACGTACCTTAATGTATAAAAAAAGGGTGCGCTCACTTGGTTGCTCGAACCCTTGAGTGGGGAGACCTAGTTGTGGGCCATCCTTCGCCGGTGAGAGCCTTTATATATACTCTTGCTAACCCACCCATAGACCGGGTTGGCTAAAGTAACAATTATTTCCTTGAATATGTGCTTGTGGACCTTCCTCATTTGGATGCAGTTGGACTATTGTCAGAAATGCGGGCTTGCTGGGCCATTTAAACTGGGGCAAGTTCGCACCTTATTACTATTAGGCCAAAAGCTTCTGAAATGTTGATAGGCCATTATGCCCAGGATCATACAGCCATAATTTCTCTGGTGTCTCATCAACTGCGTCCTCGTCATTTCGTCTACGGGCGGATAGTTCCTGCCTAGGCGTTGTTGGGCCGATGAATTTTCGGCCTAAAAGTCCTCACATTTTGTACGAAATTGAATTTTCGCCATAAAACCTTGGTGCAAAGGTCCGTGGCTGCCATGTTACTGTCTCTTTCTTCACAGGCCTTTCACAAGTGCCTTCCAACTCGCTCATCCATTATATAATGTTCATGCATCGTACACAAAGGTTTTGCTGATCCTTCTATTTTTTGGGTGCTTTAATCCTTTCCAGAGCACTTGGACGATGACCATTATGTTCTTCATCTGGGACCAACTTGAATCTTGGCAAATTGGTAAGGTCCGAGTTAATCATGTTTAATTCCACTGGCTTGGGAAACGGGTTGTCGTCCACGGCCATCTTTTTCTCGAACGTTATTCGTCCAGATTCTATAGCATCCTGCAAAACATTCCGAAAAACAAGACAGGTATTAGTTGAATGGGACCATGCATTATGCCATTTACAATATTTTTTGTTGCCGATTTGCTCGGCGCTTGGCAACGTATGGCGGTCGCTCAAACTGATCTGTTTGTCTTTGTACAACTGATCGAATATGGCATCGACCTTTGTGGTATCAAAAGAAAAGTTTCTCCCTTTTTTATCATTCTTTTCTTTGGCTTGGGGTTCGGCCCATGTTTTACAAACGTACGGCTTTCCTTTAACCAATTCGGCCAAACATAAGTCGGCCGATTCGACGTCCATTTCGCCTACTTCATAATCGATGTTCCTGTAATACGTCCCCTTGCTAGAATTTTTCATTTGCTCTTCCTCCCTTAGTAATCGTTCATAACGCACCACGCTGGTGATGAGCTGGGGGAGGTCCCAAAATTCGCGATCTTGAAATTTCTTTTTCAAGTCGAAATTGAGGCAACTTTGAGCGATTCTCACGAACTATTTTTCTGGTAACGGCATGTAACATCAGCCTCAAGCTACTTTAAACCTTTGTAAGAATGTTTCAGCCCACTCTCCGGGCAACTGTCTTAGGTTTGCCAGGTCGGCCAGAGCCACTTCGGATTTGGCCGAACAACTGTTCTATTTGTTGCCAATTTTCTATTGAGTTGGCCGGCAGACTGACATACTAGGAGAACGCTACTCCTGATAGTGAGTCGTGAAATAACCTTAACTTATGGAAATCTGTGACCTCTCCACACTGAAGGGTAAATCGCCCTATGTGTTCCATGGTAAAAAACTTCCCCAGACCCCGTAAATAGGGAAAACTCTGGTATTTTGTAATTCTAGGCCATGGATACGCCATGTCGATCCAATCGGGATATGGCTTTCGGTACCTTGGCCAAATTGGCCGTACTCCCAGACCGAATATATTTTGGAGGATGTCGGTCACCTGTTCCCTTAACACGTCATTACCATTAAATGGCATCGCTATGGGGGTGGTTGTGGTCCTCTCACAAGTGGGACATAATCATGATTATGTCCTTGAGAAACCTGGATGCCTTGGGGTAACACCACTTCATGTTGTGCCATATTTGGCCCATGGTGTAGATTTGGCCCTAAATATGGGTCATTGTCCCCAAAACTCGTTCCTCCCCTGGAAGTTATAGGGATCGTGATTCCTTGTGGGGGAACATTACTCGGACCAGTCTCCTGACTGCTTGGTGCAGGGGAAGGCGTAGTCCACGGCGTGGCTGTCCCCCATTTACACATTTGGCCATTAATTCGTTCAACGAACTCAAGTGTTTGGCCATATTTTCATAATGTGAGTTGCTAGTCGAGACAAATTTATCTATGACATGAGTGTTTTGCAGCTTAACCTGTTCAACAACATCCTGTGTGAATTCACTGAACAATGCACGAACTGCATTAGGGCTGAATTTTCGCATTGGTTCGTATCGACTAGCTTCTGCCAGACCCTCGAAATGACCCACCATGGCTGGAACGTGGGGCTGGTTGGTTTGCTCCAGTCCTCCTTCCTCTGTACTTGTGCCAGTTTGAGTGTTTCTTTTCAGAAGCATCTCCACTCCTTACACCAATCTCCCACTGTGGTCGCCAAAAATTGTTTGCGCGATTTTTGTGCGCGAAAAAAATAGAAACGTGTAAGGTTCAAACCTCCTGAGACAAATTCTCAGCAAGTGGTGTTTGATTAAGTGAATAAGCCTCCAAGGGGCGCAAGCACACAAATTACAGTCCTAAAAGTTATAAAAGCTAAAAGATAAAAAAAATATGCTCGTTTGAGTCTTCATTTGATCGGGCTTTCTTTTTCTGTATGAGTGAGCTTTTATAGTGAAGCTTGTAAACCGCTTGGGCAGTTCCAGTATCTCCCTACAACTGCTGGATCGTGTCTTCAACCGTTGAGCTGTGCGTCTCAACTGCTTGATAGTGGAGGGAAAACTGCTTAACTGCTGTAGTCGTGGGATCAACTGCATTACGTGTTCTCCGTCTAATGCTTCGGTCGTCCTGGGTTCTTTTCGCTCTAATCTGATCGCTCTTCCTTTCATCGTCCTTCTTGCCTTAGTCTTTTATTCCTTCGTTCTAGGGCGATTTCGCTACAGGGTGGCATTTTTTCTTTTTGCCAACATATATATATTGAAAAATTAATATAGAGAATACTGCCCTCACAAAGCACAAAGCAGAGTATGTCTTGAAAATTCGACATGAGTCGATAGCCCTGATGCGTCGCTGCCGCGAGGCGGCATCTGCAATTTGCACTAATAAATAACTACACAATGCCACATCACATGCAAGCCACGTCTCAACCTACTCTTCTGCAACATGCTCATCAATTATTCAATAAAACAACAAACACATGAAGCCTAACTCTCCAGCATCATCTCACGCTAAAGCTCACCTCCATCAAGTCCGTCATCCTCTCAGCCACGCCTCCCTCACCACGTCATCATCTTCACCAAACAAAGCAACTCCACACGCTCGACAATAAACAGCGCCTGCTCCAGGCCAGCCATCTTCATCTTCAACAAATCCCATATTGCAGATCATCACTCAAACTCCATACAAGCTTCTCGTCCTCAACAGCCCCGGCCCACATCTTCAGCATGCTCATCTCACGTCCACTGTCCATGCATGCATGGATCGATGATCATCATCACAACTTCAGCAGCTTCACTTTCGTCCAAAGCTGCTCTTCACTCACCATGATCACTGTTCATGCACATGCATCATCACAATTTCAGCAGCTACTACTGCTCATCAAGCCCCTCACACGTTGATCAAGCTGTTCATCATCAGCCCATCCTCTCACCATAATCACGTTGATCAACACAGCCCCATGCAATGCGCGACACTATACTAGCATTTCTCTCTGTAGTGTTAGGGTTGGTGCTCAGAGTGCCAATCCGGATCGTATTTTTGTCCTATTCATAAATACGAGTAATTCTATTTTCCATAAATATTACTAATTTAATGGTAGCACCTTTGTCTTTTATACACATATTCGGTCTAATTAAGATTAGATATCTGATTCCGATTAGACCGAAACTAAATCTGGTTTAGTGATATGTGTCTATTAGACAAATACCCTAGGATTTACGATATAGTGCACAGTTACAACGTAGTATGTAATTGACATTGGGAAGTGCACTATAAGATGTATATCCTTAAATAAAGTTCCTGGTCAAGATTTACAAACACGGGTCGGTTAGTAAAATCTGTTGAGACCAGTACATGTCGTATATCGTGACTTGGTCCGATAGTTTATCCCAGTGAACCATGAGTCTTGGGAGACTCGTATAGACATGTAGGTGTTTATTTGATAAGACACTGAACGACTCACTGAAGGTTTCCTAATAGATGGTACACCAACGTCAATATGAACCTTCTCGAGTTGAGCGAGCATAGTGGTCATTAGACTTGACATACCATAGTGGAATATATGAGTTATCCTCCACACTTTGATGGCAGTCACGTCAACGATCTATTCATGATCAGACCTCCGCCTGTTCGTTGGGTGTGGACTGATGCTCATGATATCTTGTGCGTATCAAGATAGGATCCGTCAGTCCTGTGTACAGGGCATAGGCATCCAGCACGTGTTTACGATCTAGTAAATCCATGGCCGTGGTATAATGTCGGAAAACAGTTCCGAGTGTTATTTAGAGATCGTAAATTGAAAGTCGACTGTATTATACCGAACGGATTTGACGTTTTCATCTATATCCCAGGTATAATACGGATAGCCTGTGACGGAGGGATTATACGTATGCAATGACCTCAGCTTGTATAGTTTAGCGAGATTATTTGTGGTCGTCATAATCCATGAGTGGGTGGATTATGGACACGAAATCGGATTTCGTGACGGATAAACCTAAACGTAGAGAGTCCCACAATATGAAGTGTACTCGTTGAGCACTTGGGCAACTCGATATGAATAATATAGATTATTCATAATACTTCACCATATTAAATGAGTTAATTCGGATCGTTTAATCGTTAAACGACAACACATGCAATTAAGGGATTTTGTCCGCAAATAATTATTGTGTATTTGTATTTGATACATAATACGATTAGATACACATTAATTATTCGTCAAATAAGATTTTGACACATGCCATAAATATATGTATTTGTTATTTATTGTAAATAAAATACATATACAATAATAATCAAATTAATTGATTATTTGAATATTTAATTGTTAAATATTTAAATAATTAATTAATTAGCATTTTTCATAAATGATATGATATATGTTAAATTATTATTGGATGTTATGACATGTTTTGGATAAGCTTTATACATGTCAAATGTTGATTTGATAATATAAAGTTTTCATTTGACTTTAATTTGATTAAAATTGCAAATGACCAAAATGCCCCCAATTAAAGCCAAATTCAGTCAAGGCTTCTTTTAAATAAAAAAAATTTATTTTCTTCTTCACTTTATCTTCTCCATGGTCGAACTCCTCAAAAGAAAATGGGTTTGGAAATTTGTTTCATAAAACCATGAAGATTTGAAGGAAAAATCAAGAAAAAAGTTTGGATTTTCAAGGATTAAAGGAAATTATTCCACTCTTTAAGCTTAGAAATTTGATTTCTTATTTCTTGATGATATAGAAGTGTTCTAGGGTTTCTTCAAATCTGAATTTTTGGGGCTTTGTTGTTTGGTGGATGGATTGGAAGCCATTGATGCATGTGTGAAGTGTTTAAGGAAGTAATTAATGTAATTATATTCCAATTTTGTTCAAATTATTGTAGGACAACATTGTTGCCATTCTAGAGTGTAATAGCCACTCTTATTATGCCTAGAATTGTTCTAGAGTGATTCATATGTGTGGTGACTTGATTTGGTGTGTTGATTAATTTGATTAATCTTGAAATTTTGGATTAAAAGCTTGAAAATGGGTAATTTCAGTTTGCTGATCTGATTTGGTTAAACTGGAAATTCTGGGATATATTTGATGTCTTATGAATGTTTTGGATGTAATTTGGGAGTTGGAACAATTGCCGGAAAGTGTTTCCGACTTGAAATAAGCGAAAACGGCTAAAAAAGGCGTTACCGGGTGGATTTTGAGCCAATCGGGTGATGGCTGTGAAAACAGTGATTCCGTCACTGTTTGGGCAGCCCGTGAACTGCCCCGACCCTATTGGAGCTGACCTGGGCAGTTTTCATAAGTGTCGGGTAGTTGGTTCGGTCAAAAACGCGTTTTAGGCAATTTTGCGGAAAAACAGTTTTCGTAAAAGTTTCGCGAGTTTTCAACTATATTTATATTAATATATGATATTAAATAAATTGGTTTAGGTAATATATGAATAAATTATTCATATTAGATATTGAATAATTTATTCGGTATTTTGAAAAAGTTTTAAAATACGATATCGCCCGAACCCGCGCTTCCGCTGCGCCCATCGCCCAAAACCCCAACATGTAGTACGTATTATACTCTTTTAATGCTACATTAATTATTTTATTCACATATATTTTTTCACGAAATTTCATATCGTTGTTTTTCATTTTAAAGAAAGAGAATTTACAAAAAAAAATGCCTAAAAATAACTCTCGTTTCCACAAATACCCTCCCAAAATTTCTCATATTTTTATGTTCTAAGTGTCCTGAAAACTCAACATGAGGCGACAGCCCCAACATGCCGCGTCCGCGAGGCCGGCCTTGGAGTTTCAAACTATGATAGTTTTTTTTTTTTTTTTGGAAATGTTAGAAATCCCGCCGTCAAATCATCTCTTCTTAATTCAAATGAAACAAGTAAAATCTTCAGTATCCTAGGTTCTTACAAGAAATGCACTCCCTAAATTCGCATTCAGAACCTAACAAGTAAATTCTAAACTCTTTTGCCACAAAACCACCGAGGACTCAAACTATGATATGATAGTTGCCAAACAATATTGTAGGTTTTTTCAAAATTAACTGACATTTGCAATTCATGACCCCACAAAATAATTCCACTACCACCCTAATAAAACCAATCTCACAGAGCTGAGAGCCCATCAATGACAATAAATCAGAAAATATGTGTTGATGGTGGAAATCATCAAGGCATGATATATCAAACAGTTGGCCAATGATAAATATAGGATTTCCCTTTTCCAAAAGGGAAAGATAAGAAGTGTTAGCCACTCCTCGGTTCGGCGGAAGTCTAGACGCAGTCCTCAGTATTAGATCAACCGTATCATGTGCTTCAAGCACGGCTTCCATAAACCAACCGCATCAATTCTGTGGCTCGGTTCGGGTCCGTTCGTTTCCTTTGTTAAATACTTCGAAAGGGCTCGAACATCACAAGACATGACAGAAGAGGTTTGGTAGGTTCGGCAGATGATTAGACCGACCACTTAGTCACCGACAGAAGCCTCGAGAAGGTGATTCTCCTTTACATGCGTCATCTCCCGAAAACACCCACTAGGCGGTCATCATCACTAAATGCATGTGGCAGCAGAAAGTCAAACTGATGCGATGGGATGTCAGAGAGCAGGTTCACTTTCGGCAAGAGCAGGCTTAGGGCATGAAGCTTAATAAATGAAGCAGATTCACTAAGGGTGGCAATGGGGTATTTATAGTATTATAAATTGAATACGGTTCCGGTTCCAAAAATAATGGAACCGGAACCGCTGATTCCTGGAATCGGAGATTCCAGGCGGTTCCGATTCGGAACCAAACCGCGGCCACCCCTATCGATATGTATTGATTACGTTTTTGTTTTTCTTTACACCTAATTAGTATGGGAGTAGCCAATCGGCGTGTTGTCCATTGATAACTTGCGTCCCTCATGGTGGGGACGTGGGTTCGAGTCTCCATTAATACAGTTGGCGATTTCAATTTATGAAGAGTCTAATAGGGGTGGGCAAGTAAATCGGAATCGATGAAACCGAACCGAACCGAATCAGTTCGATTTTTGGTTGGAAATCGGTTCCGATTCAAATGAATCGAACGGTTTCAATTCGGTTCAGTTTTTGAACCGAATTGAATTGAAACCGTTCAGTTTTTAGATTTAAATTGATTTACCTTTTACTTTATCGGTTCGATTTTGGCCGATTTTGAACATAACCGAGAACTAAAATCTAAAATCGAACCGAACCGAATTAAAATTGATCGGTTCGGTTCGATTTTTCAATTTAATTTCGATTATCATGCCATTAAACCGATCAATTCTCGGTTCGATTTCATTTTTTCCAAAACTAAACCGAACCGAAGAATGCCCACCCCTAGAGTCTGATGATAAATTTTTCCTGAATCCGTGTTTATGATTATCGCCTTGGGATTCCGTCCAATTAAACGTGTTTGTTATTATTATTATTATTTTTAAGGATAAAGAATTAATGCAAATTTATTTGCCAACGTGGCGAATTGCCAATGGCTAACAAAAACAGTCAAAAGTCAATGCATTGACTAAAAAGGCCAGCAAAAGCAAATTAAAATTCTTAGGCTACAGTATATACCATTTCTTTCTAGACAGAATCAATCATTTTCAATCACTTTTCTCAGCAGATTCTCTCTTGCACTTAAAATAATAAAATAAATTAAATAAAATTACACCTGATCGCTCTTAGCTTTCTCACTCATTTTCCCTCACTTTCCGTCATATTTTCCCTCGAACCAAACAGACACTCTCAAAGATTCTTCTTCCGTCACATCGCACATTCTCCTCTTGTCGTCTTGCTTCCATTCGAAAACGATTGCCGAGTTTCTCTTAGTTTTCTTCGAATTTGAAAAAAAAAAAATTAGAACTCAAATTAAAATTTTCGCTGTTCGAGAGCTTCAATTTGTTTTTGCTTTTCATTTACAAAGCAAAATAATGAATGAAGAAGTAACTGTAAATATAGAATTTAAATTTTATGTAAGTGCTTGTGATTGATCTTAGGGGTTTGATGGCTACTACTGGTGCGGCGGCGGCGGTGGCGGCGGCATCGCCGGTGGAGAGGGACATTGAGTTGGTAAATTATTTTTTGTATTTTTTTTTCTATTCAGTTTTTATTTATATTGTTATTTATGTTTTTTGTTGCTCTTAAGCTTAATTTTTATCTGTGCTATTGTATAAGTTGATGAATGTAGGATGTTGAGAAGTTATTCATTGTTTGAAATGTTAATTTAGTTCACTCTTTAGCTGATTGGTTGGAAATTAACAATGTGGGATGGCTAGTAACTCTTAAGCAAGTAGCATTTGGTATAAGTTACAACTAATTGATTCGGTTTTGTTAGATGATATTTTCATTCTCGAATAGTATGATGCTCTGAAGTTCAACTTCAACCCCTTTGTTATGAATATTTAGAGAGATTAAAATAAGAATGTATTTTCTTATTATACCGTTTATTTATTTTCTATATCGATCTTCTTTGCTGCCATCGCATTTTTTCTGTGGTGGTGGTATGGTTAGAAGTGTAAGTCGTTGTGCTGTTGATTGATAATAGAGCTGTACTGGAGTGATCATGTTTGCCATTTGAAAGTTGGTAGTATTGTTTTTGTCTTGTTTTTCTTTTCCTTAAAATGGAAAAAGGGCCTCAAATTTTAAATAAGCCAAACAAGATATATCTGAAATAGACTAACAATTTTATATAAAGTGAATTAATTTATGACATTCTAATGGAACCAGATGCTAATAAAATACTAGGATGAAACGCAGTGCTTCATATCATAACACATTCTCGTTCCAGTGTTGCCCACTCTGCTAACGTATTATATATTTAAAAGG
Source organism: Zanthoxylum bungeanum (assembly GCA_019454045.1). Taxonomy (NCBI): domain Eukaryota; kingdom Viridiplantae; phylum Streptophyta; class Magnoliopsida; order Sapindales; family Rutaceae; genus Zanthoxylum; species Zanthoxylum bungeanum. The sequence continues at coordinate 22,786 of SKCR01049435.1, forward strand.
AAATAAAGGCTTTTAAAAAAAGAAACCCAAATAACTGTCTTTGTACATGAAACATTTCCCATTTCTCCTTTTTAGCAGACTTGTGCAGATAAGAAATGTGTGATAATCACTCTGTTTGGATATTTTTTCTTTTCCTGTAGATTTCTGGTATCATACTTTCTCATTAATTACTTCGTGTCATATTATATGATCTAGTTACTGTTCCTTTTATCTAAAATTCAGTTTGCTGTGGTCTTAATTACTGTTAATTTGAATTCTTGGATCTTCCCTTATCACAGGCCATCACTGCTCTTAAAAAAGGAGCACAATTGCTAAAGTATGGCCGTAGAGGGAAGCCAAAATTTTGTCCTTTCAGACTGGCCAATGTAAGATTGAATATTTTGGAGTTCCAGTAATTTTCTTTTTGCTATTCTTATTCTTACTTTATAATAAACACAAATCATTGATCATATTATAGATTTGCATCAGATCACGTTATGTTCATCCATCTGAATGATTTGTAAAAGGATAAGGCCACTCTATATCAAATTGTTGTGCACTGATTCCTTTGTTACGTTGTTCAGTGCATAAAAGCATTTATTTGAATTAACTGGTAGGGGTTGTGTTAATGTGTGAAAGGCTATATATTTGGCAAAGTTTTACAAAGGTCTCATGTGTGGTTAATAATTTTAACAATGGTAGCATTCAAGCAGGCTTTATTTGACTCCTAAAACTAATACAGTAACTGTAGTACGCAACTTTATCCCTGAGTGATGATTCCTTAGTCCAACCGCGTGTCTTTAACTAATGCTAATAAACTTTTGTTGTAGGAGAGCATCTCATTATCTTGTGAGTACTGTTAGAGCTTAAATACCATGTTAGACCCTTACATAATAGATGAAGTTCTCAGGTCAAGAGGTTACTTAACATGATATCAAAGCCTTTTTGACCAAGTGGTCTTGTGATTGAGTTCCCTTAATGATAATTAATCAAAAGATAATAAGCTGTATATGTATTTGCTGTTTGGTTTATGGTGTGTTCTTTGGTTCTGGTGCAGAGTATTAGTGCTTAAATATTATGATTGGGTTTGTTAACTAATATTTCAAAGTTATGGATCTAGCAGTAACTTGACAAGTAGATGGTTATTAAACATGGCCAAGAAGGTAAGAGTACTGCTAAACAACTCTTTGAAAGAAAAGCTCAAGCGGATATGGATGATTCAACAATTATATATAAGATCTAACACTCCACTTATATTTAAATGAGGGTCAAATGCAACAAAAACTATAAACATAACAGTATAACACCAATCATGAACCCAAATTGTAATCAATAGACCTGGCTCTTATACCATGTTAAGTTACTCACAACTTACCCCAGAGTTTAAGCTATAGGCAAGGAACTTTTTTAGCTCAAAAAAGTATAATTTTATCTATAGGTGAAATGATCATAACTACATATACTGATATAAGTTTACAAGGATCAGTGTTAAGGCGCGCCTCGGGCGTGCCTAGGTAGAGGCGCCAGCCATTGCGCCTAGAGGGTGTCCAGGCGAGGAGACGTGTATCAGGCGCGCGCCTAGGCGATGAGGCGCGCGCCTGATGCCAATGAGTGAGGCGCGCCTTAGGCGTCTGATGCCAAAAATATTGATTTTTGACCTGATTTCGTTGATTAAAACTCACTTTTTTTACTTTTTTTGGTTTTTTCCCAACAGAGAGAGTTAAAAAAAAAAGAATAATAATAACAATAAATCTCATAATTTAACTTAATTTATTTACTTTTGATATGACTCTTAGATAATTGTTGGGATCATTACAAATTATAAGAAAAATTTATATTTTGTAAAATACAAATGTTTGCCATAATAATTAATAATAGATCATACATTTATAATTATTGGGGACATAATTTTAACCAAAAGATTAAACTAGTCAATAACAAAATTGTACATAAGACAATATAAATAAATATTAATATCTTAGTTATTATAGCAACTTAGTTATGAAAATAGTGATATATATAAATTTAATTGAGTGCAATAATTTATAAATGTTTTGTCATAATTTGTCAAAATATTAAAAAATACTCAAAACAAATGATTAGAAGAATACACATGTTCCTCTTTCTAATTGGAAAATTATATATACAAATATACTCCTCACATTCCTCAGGCGCGCGCCTAGGCTCCAGGACCTTTTACGCCTCGGTGTGCCTTGCGCCTTTAATAACACTGACAAGGATTAAGCTTCTTGATCAGGCAGTCATCTCTATAAATAGAACTTTAGCTATTTTATTGATGTGCAGATGGAAATACCTTGGTTGACATAAGGGCATACTGGAGTTCAAGAAACCTTTCAAGGATTTTTTGTTTAGCAGTTTCGTTTCACTATGCCACCACGGCTAATTATTTTTGTCGTATCTCTATATAAAGTTTGACTGTCATGCCGGACACCCCTGCTTGCAGTAATATGTGAGTCAATAAATTTTTTAATATATCACTGAAAAATATTTAGTGACACAAATATAACTGAAGATTAAACACAACAATGAAAAACAATAGAACAGATTGTAGTTTTGTGGCAAGCTTTCCTGTTATTGGTCCTGTAGGTGCTTTCAAAGTACTATTTACTATCTGTCATGTTATACATCTCTTTCCTCAATAAAAGAAATGAGAGTACCTTCTGTTCTAGTACAAATGATCTTTTATGGTTCATGCTCAAGAGTGTGCGCGCGTGTGCCAGCAAAAGTGGAGACACAAGGTTACTTTGGCTCTACTTGTTACAAGTCCTCTCAGTATAAGTTTTTCTAAATTTTAAATTTCCCCACTTTCTTTGAATCATTCAAGGAATCTGGCACTTTCATGTCAAGGGATCATTTAACATATAGTGCACATGCTTTTGATGTTTTCTGCAAATGAAACCTTCTGTAATTTGACTATACTAAAGCAATATATGTTTTATGTCATCTTTATGCTTTGTTCAGGATGAATCAATTCTGATATGGATATCAGGATCAGAAGAGAAACACCTTAAACTAAGCCACGTCTCTCGAATTATACCTGGACAGCGTACGGTAAGTTTCTTGCAATGTGCATATTGTGGTAACTATAAATCATTAAATCATGGGAAAAAATCAATGATTTTGTCAACTTTAGTGTATATAAAATTTGCAGCTGTCATTTTTTTGATCTACTCTAGAAGTTTATGTTGTCTTCAGATGGTCAAATTTTAACATGTTATAGTTCATCACTGCTTTCCACTCGGTGTATCTTTAATATAAAATTGAATGCAAATATCTGATTCCATTAAGGGGGTGTATGTGTGTGGAGTTGTAATAAATATTTTTATTGTTGGCTAGTGGCTATTGGGTTGTAATTTTTTATTTTTTTATTTCTGCAAATTGCTTGATCAAATGTTACTGCATTGTATTTTGATTTATTTATTTATTTTTTTTTGGTCTTTAATTGTTATCCCTTTTTGATTTGAAATCAACTATCAAGAGTCTAATTTAAAGAGAGTGATGCTAAGATTTAGTGGTTATTTTATGTGTCAGCTTCATGTTATAATTCGTGATTAGATTCTTGAATGATGTCATGACTTTATGTGGCTGGCAATATACATTAAAACTGAAAACTACAATCGCATGATGGGCAGCATCATAAATTTTTGTTCTCTTGTCTTCTACTTCCTGACTTCTCTTTGCTTGCAATATGGATTCTTGAAAATGAGGGAGATATATTTATCTGTTTCTCATTTTTGCAACCTTTTACGTATAAAGGATTCAATTGCTGCTCCTCTTCAATAGTGCAATTTGAAATTTTCTATCACTATGATGTACTTATTGGCCATTCTTGATTTTGTTATTGCAGCCAATATTTCAGAGGCATCCTCGGCCCGAGAAAGAATATCAATCCTTTTCTCTTATCTATAATGACAGGTCTTTAGATTTGGTAGGCAATTTCGTTTTTGATAGCCATTAATTCAATTTTTTTCTCAGTAAACTCATGTGGTGTCTGACTTTTTGAGTCTGCCCCCAGCAAATGTTTGATGATTGTTCCTTTTGTGTTATTTACTAGATTTGCAAGGATAAAGATGAAGCTGAAGTCTGGTTTACTGGTTTAAAAGCAGTAATATCCCGTAGCCATTCTCGAAAAGGGAAAGCGGAACAAGAAGTGATGAAGTCTCATCTGGAGCAACTAGTCCTGCAGCACTCACACAAAGGAGTTCTCCTTTGAGCTCTCCATTTGGTAGTGGTGGCAGCTCGCAGAAGGTGTTCTTTTGCCCTCTCCCTTTGTGCTATACTGCAGTTTTGTATGTTTCTTTAAAAAGAGGAGGAAAAAAAAAGGAATACTGTATTTTCTTTGCATATTTAATTAGAGAACTTTCTTGTTGCTGATACAGGATGGATTGGATCCCCTTCATCTTCATACTTCATACGGAAGTCCTCCTAAAAATGTCTTGGACAAAGCATTATCTGACATAGTATCATATGCTGTGCCTCCCAAGGTTTTACTTCCTACAGAATCAGCTTGTGGATCAGTTAATTCTTTGTCATCTGGAGGTTCTGATGGAAGAGCTGGGCACTTACAGGGCATGAATGGGGATACTTTTAGAGTTAGTTTATCAAGTGCTGTTAGTTCATCAAGTCAAGGATCAGGTCATGATGATGGTGATTCTTTAGGAGATGTTTTCATTTGGGGGGAGGGCACTGGTGAGGGCATTTTGGGTGGGGGTATACATCGGTCTGGAAGTTATCCAAAGATAGATTCTCTTGTGCCTAAGGCTGTGGAGTCAGCAGCTGTATTGGATGTTCAAAATATAGCTTGTGGTGGGCAACATGCTGCTTTAGTAACCAAGCAAGGAGAGGTTTTCTCTTGGGGAGAAGAATTAGGCGGCAAACTTGGACACGGTGTGGAATCAGATGTCTCGCATCCAAAGCTGATAGATTCTCTTAAAAATATCAATATTGAGCTTGTAGCATGTGGGGAGCACCATTCTTGTGCTGTTACACTATCTGGTGATTTGTACACCTGGGGTGGTAGCAACTGCAACTTCAGGCTTCTTGGACATGGGAATGAAATGAGTCTATGGTTTCCCAAAAAATTAAACGGACCTCTGGAAGGAATTCATGTTTCATCTGTTTCTTGTGGACCATGGCACACCGCTGTTGTAACCTCTGCTGGGCAACTGTTTACTTTTGGTGACGGCACGTTTGGTGTTTTAGGACACGGGGATCGTAGAAGTGTGTCCATTCCAAGGGAAGTGGAGTCCCTTAAGGGCCTCCGCACTGTGCGAGCAGCTTGTGGTGTTTGGCACACTGCTGCTGTTGTTGAAGTAATGGTTGGGTCTTCAAGTTCTAGCAACTGGTCTTCAGGAAAGCTTTTTACATGGGGAGATGGAGATAGAGGTCGTCTTGGGCATGGTGACAAAGAAGCTAGACTGGTTCCCACTTGTGTTGCTGCTCTTGTAGAACCCAACTTTTTTCAAGTTGCTTGTGGTCACAACCTCACTGTTGCACTCACAACTACGGGCCATGTGTACACAATGGGAAGCCCTGTTTATGGCCAGCTAGGGGATCCTAAAGCCGAGGGGAAGCTCCCTACTCGTGTAGAAGGGAAGCTTGCAAAGAATGCTGTTGAAGAAATAGCTTGTGGTGCTTATCATGTAGCAGTTTTAACTTCAAGAACTGAAGTTTACACCTGGGGAAAGGGTGCGAATGGTCGGTTGGGTCATGGCGATACTGATGATAGAAATTCCCCATCATTGGTTGAAGCTCTGAAAGATAAACAAGTCAAAAGTATTGTTTGTGGAACTAGTTTTACTGCTGCAATATGTCTTCATAAATGGGGTTCTGGTGTTGACCAATCAATTTGTTCTGGATGCCATCTTCCATTTAATTTCAAAAGGAAACGTCACAATTGTTATAATTGTGGACTTGTATATTGTCATATATGTAGTGGTCAAAAGTCTGTCAAGGCCTCGATGGCACCAAACCCCAACAAACCTTTTCGTGTCTGTGACAATTGTTTTGGCAAACTGACAAAAACAACTGAAACCAACTCTTCATCTCATTCAGCTGTGAGTTCAAGAGGAAGTATGAATCAGGGGCTAAATGGGGTTGTCGAACATAGTGAAAATTTTGTTTCAAGATCTCATGTCCAACTTGGAAGAAATTCCTCTACATTGAAAAAACTGGAGAGTGGATCTTCCAAAAGAAACAAGAAACCAGAAGTAAATCGTACACGGATTTTGCCCCTTCGGGATGGAGTTTCACAGAGCAATGCTCTTAATAAGTCTTCGAATCCAGTATTTGGGTCAACCAAGAAGTTTTTTTCAGCTTCTCTTCCAGGATCAAGAATTATGTCTCGTGCAACATCACCTACCTCAAGACGATCAAGTCCACCTCGTGCCACAACACCAACCCCGATTCTTTCAGTGCTTGCGTCACAAAAATTTGTTGTAGGTGATGCTAAAACGACGAGCGAAGGTCTAAGCGAAGAAGTTATTAAATTAAGGGCTCAAGTATGTGGCTTATCCTTTATAATTTCAATTATCTATGTTTGGAAGTTTTCTTGATTGTATGATGCTTGTGTTGTTTCCTTCAGAATTCGTACACTTTTCAATTAAGAGAACTTTCCATTTTTTATCCGAGAATTGGTACAGAAGTTTGACCTCAAGTTATGCATTAATATACAAGCATTTAAATTTGTGATTTATTCATTCATTGACAACAGCTAAGCATGTTTTCCTCCTAGGGAAATATTGGAAGTCTGTTGTTTCAATAGACTGATAGTGAAATTTAACTCTGTTCATGGTAATTTTTAATAAATATATTCTGCTTCATCATTAATTTTTTATCTTTCAGTTGCTCTGATTTTTCGTTTCCTAGGAACTTTGTGTATATACTGTGTTAACTGTTTAATAATGTAGAAATATAATTTTGCAAGTGTCGTCATCTAACATGCTATGCTGTTAAAGGCGCTGCGGGTTTTTCAAACAGCCGCTTAGGTGGCAATTGCCGGCGCTTAGGTATTTTAAGTTGTGACTTGTTATTTATTATATAATTTTATGCATAATTAACATGACTAAATGTTGGAGTATGCAAATCCACTTGGATTCTTTTTTATGAAGTTTATTTTAGTAATATGAAAAATAACAGTATTACTTTTGATTCTATATTTGCATTTCTAGACTATCATTTGTCAGTGAAGGCTTATCATATTCTCTTCATTTCTAATGACAAAGAGGACCAAAATTAAAAACCTTTCAATCTGTATGACCTTCTGTCTATTATGGGTATATCTCATTTCTAGGTTGAAGAACTTACTCATAAAGCGCAACTTCAAGAAATTGAGCTCGAAAGAACAACCAAACAGCTGAAGGAGGCTATAGCAGTAGCTGGGGAAGAGACTGCAAAGTGCAGAGCAGCAAAAGATGTGATTAAATCTCTTACTGCCCAAGTAAGTTCAATATTTCCGTTTATATTTGTACATGCAATCTGCGATTTTTTTCTGTTCAAGTATTTCGCAGCAGGAAGAATGGTTCCTCTGAAGAAGACAGCTTATTCTCCCTAGAGTACCCAAGTTCATCTTAGAAATAGGTGCAGTGACATCAAATTTTGCAATCTTAAAGTGTAGGACGAGTATGATTAAACTGGAATGATTGTTTAGATTAAACTGTCTTATAAATTACATCATACATGTGCTGTTAAGAACTCAATGCATTACATAGGAAAGTAGGCCATTCTGAATGTGAGATCTAGTACATAGAGCTTTTGGAAATGTTGTCGGAAATTTTAAGTGTCTAAGGTTGACATGGATTTTGTTCAGAAGTGTTTAGGTAACACAGACAGTCATCAATATTATATCCGTTGTTTATATGGTAAAAAGAAAAAGAAAAAATTGATTTTATTGGCTTTATTGTCATATTAAGATCCTATCGGTCATTGATATAATGCATTGATTGCTTGCCAAATGATTCCATTTTTTTTCGAACTTGAGGGATACTAGGAATTTAAGAAAATGTAATTGGTTATAAAATTTTATAAAAATGTTTTGATAAATCTCTTATTTTTATCCAAATAATAAATAAAGTACTCCTATTTAATTTGAACTAGTTTTCTCTCTTGTTTATTGTATATTTTCAGAACTTATGTTTCTTGGCTAGGTCTTCGACTTTTAGGTAGTTCATAATAGATATTTTTCTAACAGTATCCGATATAAACCTCTTAGAAATGACAGATGGATGTTGTGAATTAATTAATTAAAGAGCACTAATATATGGACTAAAGGGTGACAAAATGGTGACTAATACTTACCATGAAGTACATGTACTACGCTGTTCAAAAGCAATTTTTATGTATAGTACATGTACTTTGTGATAAGCTTTTAGTCATCATCCTTCAGTTCGTTTATCATTTTTCATAAATTAAATTATAAAACTGGGCCAGACTGGAATAGCACGACATAGACTGGTGCCAGTGGCTCTTGCAGACGGACAGTGCTGGCCATAGCTTCCTGGGTTGGATTGCTGGTGTGGCATGCCATCTTGCCTGGATAAAACCAAAATATTTTTATAGAAAAAGAAAAAGTAAAAAAAAAATGAGGCCAGATCCAGAAGCTTATCCTTTCTTAATCAAAAAGAAAGACTTGTGGACATTGTGTATTTTTCTCGAAGCCAGTCTTGACTTGCATAAAATGAGAGCTACTCCATTAATAAAGGCCCTTCATTTGTTTTACTGCCAAATTACTTGCTACCAGATAGTATTATTATTTAAAAATTTTGTAACTAAGAGAATTTCTTGCTTAGATTTATTCAACTCTGAATTTACTCCTTGATTGAATTTTGGTAGTTGAAGGACATGGCAGAAATGTTACCTGTTGGAGCAGTGAGAAACAACAGTTCGCCCTCCTTTTTTAATTCTAGCCCAACTCCTGCTTGGGAAATTTTTTCTGCAGCTACTGATCAACCGAGCAGTCCTCTGACTCTCCAGGAAGCGACTCCAAATGGATTAAACAGCTTGGTAATTTCTAATGGATTAGGCTTTGTTGATAATGGCTCATCGAGTCAAACGGACGTGATCCATGGTGAAGCAACAACAAGAAACAGAAATAGAACAATGAAAGCTGAACCTGCTCAGGGTGAAGAATGGGTTGAACAAGATGAGACCGGCGTGTATATTACCTTAGTTGCTTTGCCTGGAGGCGTCAAAGATCTTAAGCGTGTCCGCTTCAGGTATCTCATGATCAACTCCCCACCCAACTCTAGATTTAGTTTGATACACTTGCAGAATAGAGTTGACATAGGTTTACTCTAACGTCATTTTATAGTCGACTATTTTTGCTTCTTGTCCTGATTATGAAATTTTTTTTTGTTATTCTATTACATGGAATATACTCTGCTACTAAATTAGATGTATCTTTCGAGTAATTGATCCTCCTCCTCAATCCTCATCTACAGTCATTAATGATCAAAGGTGTTTATGTGCAGTCGAAAGAAATTCAGTGAGAAACAAGCGGAGCAGTGGTGGGCAGCAAACAGAGCACGAATATATCAGCAATACAACGTTTCCATGGTTGACAAATCTAATGTAAGCATAGGGGGAGAGGGGCTAGCTTATTGATCCGCCGCATTCAAGGAGAAGCTGGCATCGATATGATACTCTCCGATTTTACTTTCAGAGTGGGATTGTGGTAATTTCTTCCCTCAATTTTTCCTTTTCTTTTTGGAATGGAAGTAGGTTTTGATGAGTTGTGTAAATTCTTTGCAAGTAGGTAGGTTCTTGGCATATGCAAATCAGCCACAGGTAATTGTAAATTCAAAAGGACTAAGTGCTTTGCTTGGTTTTTTTTTTTTTAATCTTAAAAGTTATTTTCAAATTTCTTTTTTTGGGATGTTTGGTTGTATTTTGCATAGAATTTTAAGCTTTTGATAATTAAAAAACTTAATAGTCTCTATTAAAAAAAGTTTAAAATTTTTAATTTTATAATATCACAATATTATTTCATTCTTTTATTAAAATAATTGTATAATTTTATTCCTATTAGGCATTAGCTGCTAATAGAAGCTCTACTTTAAGAAATCTATTTTAAAAGTCATATCAAATGAAGTCTGAAACAGTAACTCAGATTCCGTTGTCATCCTTTCCATGTTTACTTTTAATTCTGCATTTTGGTTATATGAATTTTGGATAAGAACGTCATTCAACTCAGATATGGAAAGATCCGAATCCATATTATTATTAATGTTATAAATTTTGGTCTTACGTGAATTTCCAAAATAAACTCCTATCAATAAAGAAAAAAAATATGAACTTAAAAAATATTTTCTTTTGATTTGAGAGCCTAACTTTAAATCTTAATTTTAGAGTCTAAGCCATCTGCTTATGTCGATGGCACTCCGATGATGCTGATTCTGATAATAACTACATCATCCCTCGTGAACTTTGGATCAGTTGCCTGCTAATGTTTTGACCTATCCGTTTGTAGCTCCCGCTTTATAACAAACACTATATATGGCCATTTTATAGAAAACTGAAACCAATTGGGAATTCTTTCTTGTAAGATAAAGAAAAATAAAACAACTCAGTGATCAAAGAAAATAAAATCCATCCTAAAATAAGTAATACAAATTTATAAATATCATACATGTAGTAACAGTGTAGCCAGAATATTAATTTAGGAGTCAAAATTTACTGAATTTAATGAAATAATGATTTCAGAATGATATTAAAAAATCTATATAATCGATCGATCCCACCTGACGGAAACTTTTTTTGTTTGATTTCGTTTGACTTGGCTACCTCAAGAACTAAATAAGCCTGGAGGCTGGAATATAATGACCAAGATAATTGTTTCCCCTCCTTTTTCCTAATGTTGAACATAATAATTGTAATAATTTTTTTTGGAAAAGTTTGAAATCCCACTACCAAATCACCCGATCCGGATTTAAGCAGAGCAGATAAAACCTCCAACTACCCCATGCTCTTACAAGAAATACATCCCCTGGACTTGAACTCAGAACCTGACAACCATGTCCTGAATCCTTTGTCGAGGCTCTTACAAGAAATTCACCATATGTACTCGAACCCAGGACTTGACAACCAAGTCCCGAACCCTTTACCACTAAACACATAATAACTGTAATACGTGATTGCTAAATCAACATCTATTTAAGTAAATAATGCTAAATCAACATCTCTACAGAGAAAATAAACAAGTTGTAAATACGTACATGCAATTGGTGGATTCTGGCAAAAAAAAAGGATGTATGATACCAAAATTGCCTGCTCAACACCATCTTTGTTGTCTATTCTCAACAAGAATGAACTCAGTTCTGACATTTACCCTCTCCACTGGATTGAATTCGAACCGTGCAAAAAAAGGGCCGTGAGTCTAACCAATGGCATTATCTTGCCTTGCCTTTGAAGGCTCCTGTACTCCGAGTTTGGGATTGAAAATTCAACCAATAGCAGCCCCACGGCAGAAAATTTATGACTATTTCGATACCCAAAATTAGCCGTACAAGCCTGAGAGTGTGGAGATGTGCTGGGTAGTAATTTATGGACACTCTTATCGAAACTGACATAATAAGCCAGTGGATATCCCGACCAAAGTTCAAACCACTTGATCACAGAATGGAACCGGGAACTTGGGACTTCAACTGAAAGCTCCCTCTCCTCATAAATCAGTGGACTAGGAATTTATTCGCACAAAGCCAAGACGAGCCAAATAATTGCTCTCTGCAAAGTCATGTAGTGTACGATGAGATCGAGCCCCTTCCCGATCAGGTTGAACAGACACTTCTTTCAAGATTCTTCTACACTTATCAGAATCCTAGAGAAGCATGCAGCAAACAGGATCAAACAACAGATAACATAGTGACCAAAATGCTTTGTTATATTACAAGAAACTGATCGATGCAAAAGACAATAACATTAACACATAAGGAGGCAAAAATCGGTACCCTTTAAGGCTTAAGCCCTATTGAAAGATGACTGAAAGTAATATAAAGCAAACCAAACTGGTGATATATTCTTCAGAACAAAATCAAGTTATTTGAAAATAAATAAATAGCCTCTTTATTCAGCGCTCTGGTTACAAATTTACAATTACATAATTTACACGATGGTAGACTTGTGGTCAGCCTAACTCTATCTCCTCCCCGCACTCCCGAGCAAAGGTCGGTTCGGTTTCGAACTGAACCGAACCAAACCGAAAACCGTTCGATTCAGGAAATTCCGAACTGAATGGTTAAAACCAAACCGTACGGTTCGGTTCGGTTCAAATTTAATATTTGGGTTCAATTTTGATTAATCGAACCGGCTTTTTAGAATAATTAACCCCCAAACCGATTGATTCGGTCGGTTCGGTTCACGATTTTACAAACCGATCGGTTCACGGGTCCGGTTCAAGATTTGAACCAAACCGATTGGTTTAACTCAAACATAAACCGAACACAAACTGAACAACCGAACCGAACTGAACTGATATTCTCGATTTGGTTCGGTTAATTTTCCCACCCCTACCCACCTCTAAGAAGGTGCATATATTTTCTCTGTTGTATAGGTGGTTTGATACAAGTGCGTAAGTATCCTTGTAGTGCAAGAGGATCTCATCAAGCATAAGTTAAAAACAGAATTCAAGTAGTGTTGTCCCAAACCAGTAATGCTTGGACAAAATAGAACCACAGGCTCTCTATACGCTGACGCATGGCGTTAAATGCGAAAATATATAACTAAATGCAGTATTCATTATCAAATCATGTATTGCAAGCGACTCTGATGGTTTTGGTCTATTAATATGCTTAGTCAATTATAAACTATAAAGGAGTTGTACATGACAATGTCTGCTGTAAGTATCTATTTCCAATTACTATTGTTTAATTTTTATTATTCGTTCCAAAATCCACATAATTTTAAACAATATATATGTTTATTCTTTTCAACGTCCAAAGAGCTTCTTTTTTAATTTTTTTTTTTTTTTTTAAATGAGGAAGTGTAATTGTCAACGAGACAACGACTGTATCTTAATTTCAGTTACGAAAATATTAATTGAGATTGTGCTCAAATATTCGGAAACTATATTACCAAAATGATATGGATATTAGCGACTAGATATTTTCTACAAACAGAAGTTCCTCCCTATTTTAGTTACCTAATGCTCAATCACTGACTTGACAAACAGCAATATAAGAATCAGACTATACCTGTAGAAATTCCAGCATTTGCTCTTCAACTGTACCACGCATTGCCAAAGTTTCTACATGAATAGGACGAGTAGCGCCCATCCGATGAGCACGACTAATGACTTGTTCCTCCATGCTGATAATGTTTCATGGAAAAGATTACATTTCTCCTTGTTAAAGATGACGAGGAAGCAGTAAAAGTAAAATAACATGGTAAATTGACTTGCAAAAAAAAAAAGGACCAGGAAGACTCTTTCATCAGGATTAAAAATAGAATAAAAGATAAAAATCGAGAAAAACTTGGGCTGCAACTAAATGCAATTAAATCAAGAAAAAATGCAGTGCACTAATCGTAGATTTTATTTCATCTTTATCTACATTTATAGAAAAATATTGCATTGATTATGAAACAATAGTATTACCTTCGGTCCCAGATTGGTTCCATTAGAAACACACGAGTTACAAAGCTCAAATCAAGACCCAACGCAGCACTTCCGTCCATTAAAAGAGCCAGACAGCTGGCATCATGTTGGAACATGGCCAGTGACTTTATCTGTTAAAGGAGAAGCAAATTAACTAAAATTAGAGCACCACAAGAAAAATTAAAAATATAAATTAGTTGCAGAAAATTAAGGACATATACCTTGTTGCTAGAATGCATTGGACTGTACATACCAGCAAATTTAATACCAGCAATTGTTAACTGCAAAAAACCAAGCAATTTGTAATCCACTGTCTGCATCAAATAAACCGCAAATAGGCACGCCTAGAAAATGAGAAAGTATTGCTACCTGCTGCTCGATGACATGTATATGCTCAAGAAATTGAGAAAAAATAATAACTTTCTCAAGGAGTGCCTTGTGAGACTCCAAACTTGGTCTGTAGAAATCTTGCTCCAAAACTGTGCTCAAATTGCTCATCTGAGGGGGAAAAGGTAGCTCCTCGATGTGTTTGACACCGTTTTCTTCATTCGTAGTGTAACTAAACTCTCTATTGGACTCCTGCAATACTTTCAACTTCTCTACAAGATAAGCAACTTTACTGCTAGATGTTGATTGCCAATCAGGATTCCAATCATCCTAAATTCATATAACACGTGCATTGTGACGAATGAGTAGACAAATAAATAATCTTGTTTTAATATGAATAGAAATAAAGGTAATTCAACTTTGAAACAGCCTACCTGCCTATACGAAGGTTGCAATTCAATAAGATCTTTAGGGACAGGCCACTTTGGGTTGGGATTTTCTGGGCGGGATAATATTTCAGGACTCTGCATCTCGTATAAGAAACCGCACCCAGGCAAAGAGCACTTTTCACTATCCAAAGCAACACAATCAAGGCACAAGAGATGCCTACAGGGTGTAATAACTGGTAGACGGCACCATTCATTGCACCTAAGCCAAAAAGAAGGGTTAAAATTAGTCTTAATAAGAAATCCAGACATTCTGCATATATTTAGAGAAAACCCCACAAAAAACCTCAAAAGCGAAATATTACCTAATACAGTTACCACCATCAAGGAGGTTATATTTAATAAAAGCATACTCCTCTGAAAGAGGATCAAGACCATTTTCAACCAAAATGTCCATTGTCTCTTGAATATCTTCGCCAGCATCTGTTACTTTAATATGGCCAGCCACACAGCAGGATAGCCTAACATTCCTAATAGTTGTACTTCGAAACTTCCACTGCTTTGGATTCAGTAAACTTTCAACATGTGAAGGATCATTCCAGTCAGCCATCAGTATATTACGCCGCACTGTAACTACCAGTTCATTGTAAGTTTGTGCATGCTCCTCGGTGAAATTTAAAAATGTCACTTCCCTGATACAAGGAGGAATAGTTTGCAAATCTATCTTTCTTGCACTGATCATGCATCTATGGAGCAGTTGCAACAAACGTGATCGACCCTCCTCCATCTCTGCCTCAAATGGTCTAAGTATGCCAGCCTCCCATGACTTTTGATTCTGTCCATATGCTTCTTCATGGAGGAACTTAAGCATTGGCTGAAGATGTGACAGTTGACTATTAGGTGTGTTTGGAGTCGGCGTTCCTGTTAATAACCAACGATTTGAAGCTTTCAATGAAACAGCCATTTGCAATTTGTTTGTCAAGTTCAGACTTGAACCAAGTGTATGTCCTTCATCTAGCATGACCCTAAGCCAGTGTACTTGCATCATTGGACTTTTCTTTCGTGGACCCCACTCTGCACTTAAACGGTTAAAAGTAGTTATAACAACATCATAGTCCCAAGCCAGACTATGAGCGGAAAGATTTTTATGGTCGGTCCATAGAAAAAGGCGCAACTGTCCAGGTCTGACATGTTGTTGGATTTGGATTTTCCAATGATCAACTAAATATGACGGAACAACTATTAAAGTTGCCCTTGACAAATATAATCTAACCACTGAATCTAGCGGTTCACAAAGAGCAAGTCTGAGAGCAACCAAATCAAATACCAGGTTGTCAAGAGTTGGTGGGTAATACAACCTATTAATACCCTTTTCCACTCTCCTTATAAGACCGAAGGCTTGAAATATTTTATGGAACCCTTGGGCATCTCCACCTGTACAACTACCTAATATTGGAATTGCCAAGCCGGTTGTTTCCATCTCCGATAGTTTGTCAGGAGAAAGTTTAGCCAGCCAAGTTAAGGCTTTCTTTGTCATTGAATTTATCAAGGTATAGTGCTCCTTCAGTACACGTTTGAAAAATGACACATTTTGCTTTTTCCCACCAGAAGTTCCTTTTGTGTGAAATCCTGGTAAGTAGGTAATAGACTGGAATTTATCCCAAGCTTCTTCAGGATCTCTACAACTCTGATGTGTGGGGTCAGAATTCATACTACAAAACCATGCTGCTGTAGCATCTGCTACACTTGCATCTGCAAGCTTCCTCCACTTATGACAGGCATCACACTGAACCCAAGTTTCATTACATGCAACATGATCTGTGGAAAACTTCTCAGGCCTCTCACAACTGTTTGACACTACATATGACAAACCAACTCGATTCTTTTTAGGTAACTGCCTACGGCCATTAGCACGCTTCTTTTCTGTTGAGTTGCCTTTAGCCTTTCTCTCATTACAAAAATTAGATTCTCCATCATATGTTTGAAAAAGATTCTTCCTGATTCGACCTAAGCTCCTTGTGCACCGAACTAAATGTGTTGCTGGCTCAGAGCTTGCACCTAATGGTGTTGTCGTGTCTATACGAGAAAAAGAACTAAATCCCTCAATCTGATCACCTGGATCCACTAACCTGGCTCTCTTAAGCAATGAGCATTTCAAATCCTCCATGGGAGTGAATTCACCTACAGACAGCTGTCCCCTGCGAGCACTCAGACTAACAGGTCTTTTGCCTAAAAGCATATTATTACAAGTGAATTTGTCACCATTAAGGTCATAATAGCCACATCTTGGATCACCATTATGTGTGCACCAAATAATTTTAACTCCATCTGGTGCATCAGCCAATGTTCCTTGTGTCTTCAAAATTAGGGACAGAGCAGTTATAGTCTTACCTAGGCCAGGTTCAT